>MU931668.1:0-16927 GCA_036418165.1 Cooperia oncophora | reverse complement strand
ATGTATTTCGCGACTGCTTAGAATCGATAGAATCCACTGACACACCAGACGAAATAAGTTGACAAAGGCGGCCATTACTGAAATAGCGATAAATCTCAGCTTGCTTTCGAGCACTTTCAGCACGCAAGTCCAAACGAGAGGCCCCCGCGTCAGCTGTAATTCACTTGCGGGTAGTACTTTGCAGCCTTTGAGCGAATTCTAACATACCGCATGTTACCTTTGATTCATTCGACTCAAACACTCCACCGCTTTCACGGATCGCCTATCTCACCCGTATTCTCGTTGTTCATTGAGTTGCTCGCGCATTGGAAATTAGAATCGATATGCTGACCGTTCTCGATTTAGGCAGCCTATTTTGGTTGCAACATCCTAGCAGCGCCTTTTACTATTAAGCCACTTATGCCTTGACTTCTTAGCCAGTTTTTGCAAATACGCAAACTAGATGCAAACAATGATATAGGCCCGGTGAAATCTTGCCGCTGATACAAAAGCTCGTGTCCATCAATTTTCAGCCTGTTCAAGCAAATTCACTCTCGCCAACGGTCAAGAATACAAGTCCAAAGCATAAGTTGATAACAGTACCCCCAACCTCTCGCCCTAAAAGTCAGGGATTTTCCCTCTTTTGGTTTTCGGTTATAACACCGTTGACTGTTTGCATCGCTTCCCGTCGCCACGCACAGTAATCACCTGTCCTGCTAAGTGCTTCTGTGTATTACTCTGACCATGGGCCTCATGCTTTGCTTATTGCCCCAGCCGCGATGGCCTCGATATTCCGTTAGTATACGGAAGGATTGGTTTATAAAAGAGAGCAAATTGAGATCAAGAAAACTCTCTAGCCAGTAAATGGTCGCCTGACATGTGAACAATCAAAATGATGTATTTGTTGAGTTCCTGCATGCAGACGGGTATACCAGTCCAGTAGCGCTCCCCTCACGCCAACTCCATACTGCTCTCCAAGTGAGACGATTTTGTGAAATGGCTGCGAATGTATTAATTGGTATGCTATACAGTACTGACCATGAGTAAGATGATGTTCCGAGAACCACAACATTACGATAATTTGATAACGGAAGGTTGCTTCTTGTTTTCCCAATAGTTTAGCTATGTTTGTTTGTCACGCCCACGGGCATGCTGAGAAAAGTAGACAAACCTACAGACCGAATATTAAACTAGTAGGTTAGGAATAGAGTGATAGCAAACGAAAGCTCCGGTGATAGTAGACTTGATATGAGTAACATGGTGTACTCTTATTCAACTAGTGCTCAGTCTTTGAAGCAGTTGTGGTGAAGAGGTGAGTATCAGTAGTGCTTCAAATTGGGGAACCGTCACTGAGACACTTCGTCTGAATATGTTTCAGAATAAGATCAAGCATTGAGAGGAAAAAATAACAAATGGCAAAAGCAGGTACACCTAGTAATCTTCCATCCGATCCAGAAGGACAACCACAGGGACAACCACATGGACAAGGACACGGAAAAGGGAACTGTAATGAATATGATCTTCGGCAAGTTTTATGTGCTTTTTACCAAGCCAACCCTGCCCAATACGAGGGTGACGAACAGCTACTGTTCTAGCTACGACCGGGCCGTAAAGTTATGGTTGTTCGATGCTGGGGCGCTTAGGTTCGGCGTTTGACTCAGGACTTCAACACTGACTCAGGACTTAACACACGTGAAACCACTACAAACTCCGGCGCCATGCCTGAAAAGAACCAAATCGAGTTCGCTCGTCTGCACCCTCTCACCGGCAGAGCTTGACCTGTACTCAACATGGCTCAGTCACCGTCATTACATACTACCTATCGCCTAGACAGCATGACGTGCTTTGCCACTCCAGAACAGAACTTTACATGCTATTGCAGTTCGTGGCAGCGATGGTTATCGCTGGACGATAACATTCTCCCTCACGTGTTAAGACGTACTACCACTGCTCCTACCAAATGCAGCTCCTGATGTGGCTAAACCTCACCGGACAGCGGCCAGACCCGAGGTGTATAGCACGCACATTTCCTCTTTATTTGTAAACACCCAAAAAAGGATGAAGTGTTTCACCCACTGAAGAGTTCCTTCCTTCACAACCTCACACAAAAATCGTTCTCTCCTACACCGTAATCCTTTCTAGTACTACATAGTACACAATCCAGTATTACATACCGCCCAACATAGAAAACAACTGAAGTGTGATGAGGAAGAAACAAAGCCCAGCTAAAGGCTACTATTACCGTAACCCAACGAACTATTACAAAACGTCGCGCCCAGCGAAGCCGCGTTCATACTTTGTCGCTCAGGAGAGTGGGCGATTCGGGAAACTCAGCGATCTGAGAGACTGCGCGACGAGGAAAGTATAAGTATCGATCATGCCACTACAAAGATTGAGCGATTCAGCGATTCGAGAGACTCGACGCTTCAGGTAACTGCGAGCTAGAGGAGAGGATGGGTATTGATCGGCGCCGGTCGCTAGCGACTGTCCGGCGATGCGACGATTTCTCAAGCGCCAGATCGCTCAATCTCCGCGATTGCCAGATTGATACCTACTCATTGGAGCAGCTTAAATGGCATAGCTGGTCAAAATGGGCGAAGATCTCATGCCTTGGTGCTGCCATGCTCGCTCTTCTGAATCTGCCTTTGCAAGACAGGTTTAAAGACAGTTCCCGCGATAAAGTGTTATGGATGGTTGCTGTTCAGTTATGGAAGAGTAGGTGATAAGTAATTCGTCGAAGAAAAACGTATGAAGAATCCTCAAGATCACCATAGACGAAATCACTCCCTGGCAACCGCATTGCGGTCCCTGACTCACCACTGACTCACAACTCGCTTTTTCGCAGCTCCCGATAGTAAATATCATTCAATACAGAAAAAAGAATAAAAAAAAACAAACAAGAAAAGCACCGATGTTAAAGTCGTGTGAAAAAAACTTTCAAACTCGGCGTACGAATTCAGGGTTATGGTAGCGTGCATCCTTCGATGCGTCGAGCTTTTGCACCAAAAAAATTGCATCACTCGTGATTTTTACGCGTTTTACCTTGCGAGATGGGTTGCAGTTGACTGTATGTGCTCCTAATGAATAAAATGTGATAAAGAGAGCAGAATTATTATGGGTACGGTGCGGTCAACAAGAAGGACATGCAATTCTGATTAATGCCCGCCGCCCCAACTAAGAACAACTGAGTGGCTCGTCGGAGGGCATCTAGCAAGTAAGGCGGTCCAACTGAGTGAGCGTTAGAACTAGAACTTTCGGCAGCTGTAGGACGCCCCTCGCTCTCTGTGGAGCCGCAATAGTGGGACAGTTCTCTTAGCCTGGGGGCTGGACTACTTGTACAAGGAAGTACTACCACGAATTACTTGAACCCGGGGGGTGGTCTTTTAAGGAACGCCCAGCAGCATCAAGGCATGCGATCTCCTCCCATTTTGACCTACTATCCCCGGCACTGAACCTGCTACGGCGTTCTGAGTATACTTTCCTATTGCACAGCCTCTCGAATCGCCGAATCTCTGGGTCGGAAATTATGAACGCGGTACTACGCAAGGGTCGGTTATTTTTCCATATATCCTTTTGGTTGAATATACGGATAGTAGGGATGGTAATCAATATAATTGAGTTCTAGATGGAGAACCCAAGTCTGCCAATTCTAAACGTCCAGCCGCAAATATGCATGAAAGAAAGTCTAAGATTCCACTTGATGTGCAGGTGAGCTACACAGCAAGTAAACTTCGAAATAAATTGAATGTACTAGTATGCTATGGAGGGGGTGCTTGTGAGACGAATGAACGGCATTTTATGCAAGTCAGACGAAAAAATAGCTCAAATATGGAATTTAGCTTATGATGGCGACAGGACCAGTTAATAACAGGGAAGTTGTTTATTACCCATGGAGTGACCAAGGAGCGGCTAGAGCACCTCCGTCGCAGCAGATGAGAGTCCAGCAACAGGTGAGGAATGGAGGTATATCAATGCTTCGAGGCTGATGATAGTGTTAAAGCCTACACATTAATCTTTCTACCCCAGAGAAAGATTGAATCTGAGAAAAATAGCAGAGTGGTTAGGTTCAGTGTCCAGACAGGTCTGCACGAAAGCGTGGAGCAAATGCTCGGAAAAAATAGCTGGATTTCCGTTACTGCTGTGGAATAGACTAAAATACTAACGAAGGGACAGGTTACGGTCAGTTCAGTCGTCTGAAACTCCTGAGCAATGCCGGCACTCTATAGATGAAACGAAAAACGAATGGCAGAAAAAGAATGAAGGTTACCGAAGAACTCAGCATTTCTTCATAGTCAGACTTGTTGTGTCCCCTAGCTAACAGTAACAAACAAGCAGAAAAAAAATGAAACTGAAATGACTTCACAGAAACTACGCAAGCAGGGAAAATGGTCAGTTTGGCAAGTAGACAGGAAACTTTTGACAAGTTTCACAGCAATAAGCTTCCTTATTGCCTATACATGTGTGGGATGGAATATAGCCACCATAGGTACTGAATGAGGCGGAAGTGGTGCAGTGGCGAGAAAGCCACTAATCGAAGTCTCTTCCTTTCACGCAATGAGTGTGTTCGGAGAGAATGCCAGCAAATAGCAGCGGTGTTGAGGAGGTGATAAACGGATCTGGTAGATCCATAGTTGGAAGGGGCTGGAGAAGGCGTACGACATACATTTGCTCGCCATTAGCTGCTTACACAAGTTCCAGCTCCTTCAAAGTGAGTTAGGATTGACATTCAATCCTCACATCCTAACCTTTACGAATGAGAACACATGTTCTGAAGAGATGGCAACACCGGATTACTGTAGGGGAATAGGAACCGTCATAGTTAAGTGCCTTGATCGATTTAGTGTCCAGGCCGAAACATGAAAAATGAAGATGAAAAATGAGGATGAAAAACTGACTCATATGGAAGTCAACAGTTTGAGGCTGCGTTTATACTTTGCGTCAACGCTTTGAGCGTACGGCAGCATTCTGAGCGTTTTGGCGGGTAGTTTTGAGCTTTTCATTGTAGTGGATGAAAACGCGGGGTACGTTCAAAACGGTGAGCGATACCTATACGTAACTCGTCGCTCCAAACTCTGGCTCAAAGCATGAATACAGCCTGAGGAGCACAAGAAAAAAAATCAGAGGAAAAAAGTGGAGGGTGAGTAAGGAGAATTACAGGAAGCGAGTACACAGCCTTCATGGTAAAACCATGAAGATGTTACGAAGAAATAAAAAAAGGGGGAAAAGCGCCCTGACCAAGCACTGTTTAACAGGTGCAAGCAGTTGGATAAGTGTAGACATAGGTATATAGCGAAATTAGAGGTAAAAGACAACTTTCGCTAGTTGGTGAACCTTAATGTGATTTTGGTGGAACTATAGTCTCGGTAGGCTCATCATATCACTTTAGAATAATGCTTGATCTTTGCAGCAAGCGGCAGAGAATGAAGCAATTCTGAAGCAGAGAGAAGGTGCATGCCACCAGGAAGAACATGTGCAAGAGTTCGCCGGCATAGCCAAGGTGTAACAATATCACAAGAAAAAAAATGAAAATTTCCTCCTGTGTGAATTGCTCCGAAAGAACAAACTCACTTTGATAACGTGATGGCACGAAGTGCTTCTTGAACAAACGCATTACGCACAACGTCCGACTTGCACATTTGATATGGTGTTCTTCCCTCCTCATTCTGCACACAAGGATTTGTCCCGTTCGACAGAAGAGCACTCACAAAATCAGCAGAATCTAAAACAGTCTCAGTAACAGACATTGGTGATACTCTCAAGCATGATTCTGCAGGCATCAAAAGAAAAACGAGGGAGGAAAGGATTCAGGTACAAGGCAGCATGTCACACCTGGGAGACAATGCTTTCGTCAACATAAGAGAGAAAACAGGTGGGCGCTAGAGTAGTTCAGAGCCGCACGCTGCAGCGCCACTTCATCCTGAGAAAAAACATCTCTCAGGCTGCGTTCACACTTATCGCCGGCTCTTCGAGCGCTTGGAGCGCTTTGGCAAACGGGTAAGGATGGTCACGCGAATTCAGCAGAAACGCCGATGCGTTTCAAGTGTGATAAGCAAAACGTCAGCGTTTCGAGTGAGAAGTTTAGTACAGCTATCAGTCAGCGCTCAAACTGCTGGGTCGTTACATACACTCTAGTTCGCTGCGGACGGCTTGACGCCCGTGTCGATAGTATAGTAAGTCACCCCGTTAAAGCCGTTCTCTGCCTTCTTGTTGAAGCGCGCATGCGACAAAAAGTGGTAGAAAACGAGTAATACGAACGATATGATACAGTCATATCATTTGCTAGCTTTAAACTGGTGGTGCAGGAACGGGCTTGGCATCCGCCAAACTCATCCCGCCTGACATGACACGAACAGCCGTCCGCAGCGAGCGACAACTACACTATATTCATTTCTTCTCGCTCAGAGCGCTGTAAACTCTCCAAACGCCAACGAAAGTGTGAACTCATGGTCAGCCTCACAGTGGTTGGAAAACCAACATATATGTAACTGCGAATCCTCAGTGTGAAGCGTGTTCACAATTCGCGATAGGATTGCTCGATTAGATCGCGCGACCTCGACCCGCGGACGTGTTCCACCGCCAAGCGGTGCAGCACCGCAATGGCAGGATTGGGCCGCGCTCACACAGTGCCACTGAACTGCGGCCTTGCAGCGGTGCACTGTTTGACGGTAGGAATTGACCCGTCATGATCGCGCTATCCGATCGCGAAGTCTGAACGTGGTCTAGAAGGCAGTGAGCACGATAGCTGCGGGCGGGCGGTTGTCGCCAACGTCACTGATGGAAGGGCTTGAGTTGGGATAGTGACCAACACACCCTTGCTGCAGCCTCCCACAAATGGCACAGGGCAACACTGTCGTGACCGGGCGGAAGAGAGGTATAGCGCATCGGTAGTTCCCCAACCCGACCACGCAGAACGTGGGTATTGGAAGGGCCCACACCCTTTGAGGGGTTGTGTCGCGCTGTTAGAATGCTCAGCGAAGGGCAGATGCCTGCCGGCCTGCTGCGGGCTTGTTGGGCCTAACCCCCCTTTATGAGTAGACTAAGTGTATACTACTGTTGTAAAGATGACGCCTAATAAATATGGAACCGATAGTGTACTGGTTATTGCTACATGACAGAAGACTATTGACTAACTGTTCATATTGATTATACTATACGAATAGAATAAGACATATACAAAACAACTACATGATTACCAAGTAGAAGGAGAATAATATGAGAAAGCTAAGGCAAGGGTAGCAACAACAAGACATACCGGTTAGGATAATGCGACGTGGTAGCAGATCGGACCATTAGGCCGGAATGAGACGGAAGAGAGCTCAAGGTGACATGGAGCTCTGGCGGCGACTGATCCTGACGACAGCAGACAGACGAACTGACTATTGCCGGAGGCGCGCGGGCGGAGCTTAGAGAAGCAGAGTAGCTTCCCGCGCTTCCAGCTTCTTCCATACTTGAGTCGGCGGCGGCATCGTTTGAATAGATAGTTACGAAACGATGGCAATGGAGCATGATATTATAAGGCGCATACCACAGACGCTTCCAGGTCGTACGCAAGTCACGACACTCCGGGCGCGCAAAGAGATGCGCCGTAACAGGAAGGGAGTGCGATGACGGTGATGTTGATGACGGCAGGGGAAATGCTGCTGCTAACCAAGAGGGTGACATACATATAAAAGGGGTACCTACGCAAATGGAATGAGTAAATGTGTAAAACTTCGAATGTGAGTGAGTAGAGATACATAGTAAATGAGAAAACAAATACAAATTTAAATACAAAGTAAAGCGAAAAAATATGTCTACATACTGCAACTAACTGAATCGGCATTGACGTTGAAGGATAACTGTATTGAATACGATTGACGAGTGGAGTCGAAGTTGAACTTGAACGTGAAGTTGAAGTTGAACTGCGATTGACCAAATTGACTGACGTGCGGCTTGACGATTGACTGCATGATGTTAACGTAGGAGAATTTCCTAAGCAGCGTGAAGTCACGCCGTGGGTCTTCAAAAGGTGCGAGGGAGAGATGGTGAGCCTCGCTATAGTCAATTAAGGAGGGGTCAAAAACTCCCAAGTCAAAAGTATGAATTTTGGTGAACAGCGATCTCTCAACGCTGTGGGGGTGTGATGTTTTAGAACCCGAAACCCCGAAAAACAAGGTCGATGCAGAGAGTTGCATGAATGAGACGTAGATGTCGAACTAGAATCTCGGATGGCGATGGTAGTAGTTCTCGTACAATACGTACATTGCACTGAAGAATCTCTTGGCATTGGGGCCAATGTCTCTAACGATGTAGTGGCTGTACGGACAAAGTGCGTGATGATGGTCGTTGGCGTCGCATACGCGGCACAGCGTTTCACGGCGACAATATCCTGGAGCATGTACATAGAGACAATAGAGACATCTTCCTTCCGAGACTGCAATTACAGCTCTTTCCGACAGGCTCTTGACGGAGGCACAATCTGATGAATAGTGATTGCCCTTACAGAAGCAACACGTAATTGTTGTAGTGTGTGAGTCCTGAGACGAGCGTCTAGTTCTTCTAGCAGGACTGCGTGATGCTCGACGTTTTGAACGCCTGCGTGATCTTGATGAGTGAGAGCTGCGAGTGTACGAGCGGCGAGAGTGACTTCTGCGTGTTGTACGAGTTGACGAGCGATCCGGAGAAGTTGATGGTACGTTCGACTGAGTAGCAACCGTTTGAGAATGACGTGGTTGCTGAGGCTGAGTCGTCGGCTGGTCTTGAGTGGCAGATGTTGTTGCCTGTGGTTGATCGGTCGTAGATTGAGTAGTAGTAGTAGTCATAGTCGGAGTAGTCGTAGTCGAAATAGTCGTAGTCGAGGTAGTCGTAATCGAAGTAGAGACCGACGGCTGAGTGGATGGCGTAACAGCGGATTGCTCAGCAGCGGTCGGAATATCGTCGAGATCGAGTGTTTCGGCTGGCAGCGCTAGCGCAAGGCGATGTAGGCGCGCGATAGCCGAATTGATCTTCTTCAAGTTAAGGAATGCCGTAGTTGTTAATGCGGTAGATGTTGCGCATAAAAGCTTGATATCCGCTATCGTGACAGCATAATAATTGAGAAGATCAACAAATCGTCTATTGTCCTCGATGGGGATTGAGGACGCGGGGCATGATGAGCTCAGTGAGGGTATTGCGGTGGGTCTGGATATTGTAGACGAGCGTGAGGTAACGATCATACATCTGGACGAGATATTCTTCTGACTTCCAATATTCGGGATGTCCGACGAGATCGTCCGTAAGTTGCTGTATCTTCTCGTTAGCAAGGTGGAGACCTTTGTACGCGTGCACAATAAGACAGATGGAATACTCCAAAACGGGAGGATAATCGAGGTCTGCTTGTGTAGGCGTAACGACTTCTTCTACAATCCAGTTGCGAAAAAGCGAGTAGATCGAGTGGCGAAGAAAGGCATCTATCATAACGAGATCTCTTGTTGCCAGTTGCTCGATGCTGAATGTGTGATCATAATTGGCTGCGATAGTCAACGACTGAGCAATCTGCAAGGATAAACGTTCCGAAGGCGGTAGACTTTGATCCTGAGAAAGGTCGTCGATGGCGTATGACTGATCAGAAACGTCGAAATTGCCTTTAGCGTATTCGGAAATAAGTTCTTGAGGCGTCCGGACACGTTTAGGACGACGTGGTGGATTGACGTTGGTGGGATCAGCAAGACGCGGATGGAATAAGGGGCGATAGCCAATTGGATGAGACATATCAGCACGAGAAATTCCTTTCAATGCAGAAATAGCTGGTAGTAAGCTAGAACTAACAGATTTCGGCAGTGACGAACTGGCAGTAGGAGTAGATGACTGAATAACAGATGACTGAACTGGCACACTCGAAGTTGACATCGTCGTTGAAGGCTGATGTTCGCCTGACGGTGATGACATAGCGAAGTAATTGACAGTTGTTAGTACTCGTACTGTCTATCTGAAAATAGATAATCGATAGATGATGACAAAGCACGAGCACGTGTCGATCAAGCGTGTGAATAGAGCTTTTCCCACAGCAAGGATGACGAAATAGTGCGGAGTGCGTGGGAAATACCGTATGCGTGAGAGGAAGACAGCGCAAAGCGCTTATTGATCATGAGACAGCGTGGGAACAAGACTATAATGACTATTTTAATGAAGGAAAACTGTCATTAACAAATAGCCAATTAAGTCGTAGGAGAAGTGATTGGAGCGGTCTGTCCCGGGTGGTCGTATACAGCGATGTGAGGTCTTGGACGCCCTGGACGGTTGGATACGACGAGGTAATGACCTGGTAGTATCCTCAGGTTCTTCTGCAGCGCTAATTTCTAGAGGGTACAGATGGTTAATCGACCTCTTGACATAATTGCCATTAGGAAGGCGGATGGTAGCGCTTCTGGGCATGCGATCCGACGTAGATGGAATGTCGGTTATGATCGCTGTTGTCCATTGTCCACGAGGCAGCTGTTTATCGTTAACAAGGACGACTTCTCCAATACGTGGATGTTGTAGAGTGGTTCTTCCTTGACGGATTCGCGACGTGTGGCGTTGAGCCAAGGCATTTAGATAATCCGTAGACCAAGTGTTCCATAAATGGTCCAAGGTCGAAAGAGTAGAAGTATACCACTGAGTTAGATGATGTTGAGTGTAGTGGAATTGAGGTGGATTAGAAATTTCAAGTTGTAACTGCGCGTGTGGTAGAAGGAAATCTACGGGACGCAGTATCGTTGGTGACGAGGTCACATCCGAAACAGAGGTAATTGGTCTTGAGTTGATTACAGCTTCTATTTCGAAGATGATCGTCTGGAACTGTTGAAGTGGAAGTTGTGAGTGACCGATTGACTTCCGGAATGAGGACTTGACGAGACCAACAAGTCTTTCGTAAAATCCTCCTTTCCATGGCGATAACGGTGTGATAAACTTCCATTGAATACGACGGCTTGAGGAATAGTTAGAAATGAGTTCTTGCAGAGTATGATCTGCTGCACAGAAGGTAGCTGCATTGTCGCTGAGTATGAGGCTGGGAACGCCTCTGCGAGCGATAAAGCGTCGAAGTGCAAGTAAGAACTCTTGAGCGGAATTGTCCAATATGATCTCAAGGTGGACTGCTCTGGTAGCCATACAGGTAAAGAGACAGATCCACAATTTGGACGACGTAGTGAAGGTATCCTTATATCGAAAAGGACCGAGATAGTCCAGGCCGATATTGTGGAAGGGTCGAGATCTTGTAACCCTTTCTGGCGGCAAACTAGGCATAGTCGGATAGCGATATGGTAGTCCGTTGGTCTTCTTGCAGGTAATGCAGGATCGTAGGACTGCAGCCACAGTTCGTCGAATTGATGGAATAAGGTAGGAACGACGAATAGTGGCAATAGTGGCTTGTGTTCCCGAATGGAATTGGGAAATGTGGATATGGCGTATAATCAGTGTGGTCAAGGGATGTGATGGTATCAGGAGTATTGCCGAAGATGACATTTGAGGCGCATTTTTCATGCGGCTAGGGCAACGAATGAGACCATCAGATGACCAGTGTGCGTTATATTGGTGAAGTGGCATTCGGCTTAACAGCGTTTCGCACTCGCGGTAGTGTTCTTTGATAAGAAGCGTTTCCGCGGCAGCGTATTCCATAGCAGTGATGTTTCTGGTTAAGTCGAATTGGCTAACATCGAAGGATCGTAGAATAGCCTTGATCTTGTTGGCTAAATAGGCGATGAACTTGAGGGCGTAAACTGTAGAACGAACAAGTCTCGTGTACCGACTGATAAATCGAAAGCGAAGAGGTGAAGTATAGTGAGATGTTACGGTAGCAGCGAGTGCTTGATATTCGTCTTGTACTTCATCATCGTTCGCTGGTGGTGTTGTAAAGTCGATAGATCCTGACCATTGTGAAGGCGGTAAACGTAGGAATAAGGGGCCTGTCCACCAGATATGATTGTCGGCAAGACTGGTAGGAATTCCACGTGACGCACAATCAGCAGGATTATCATGAGACTGAACGTAGTAGAATCGAAGTGGGATACAATCGGAACGGAATTGTTCAATGATAGCGTGTATCTCCGCAATTCTATTCTTGACAAACGTGCGAAGGGGACGCGACGAGTGTATCCAGTGTAGAACGATCTGCGAGTCCGAAAAGACGTGTACAGCCGAGATCTTGAGGTGTAGCTGTTTATAGACGAAACGGACAAGTCGCAGACTAATCAGTGCGGCTAATAGCTCCATACGAGGCATGGTGATCGGTTTGCGTGGGCCAAGTAGGGATTTAGCCATAAGAAGATGAACCGTGATAGTTGAACTTGTACGGCAAAGGAGGTAGACGCATGAAGCGTATAGACGCTTTGAAGCATCTCCAAAGACGCAAAGTTCATAGTCGATTGTCGAACTGGACGATGGCATAACGCAACGAGGGATGGTGGGAATAGGTGTTGAAAGATCCTCGACAAGTTGTTGCCAGCGGGCTAGGTCTACAGCTTCGAAGATGTCGTCCCATTGATAGGATTTATTCCACATGTCTTGCAGGAAGATCTTAAAGGAAGCAAGAAATGGGGACAAGAGACCTAGTGGATCGAATGTCGAAGCGAATGCTCTTAGTGCGGTGCGCTTCGAATTAACTGGCTTGCGTATCGTCTTAATAGGAATACGTAGGGTATCGAAGGTGATGTCCCAGTGAAGGCCTAATAAGGGAACCGAAGATGTATGAGACATACGATCACGAGTATCGATAGCGTTGTTGACATCGGAGGAGTTAGATAGAAATTGACGTAAATTCATATCCATGGAAGCGAACAGTGCTTTGGAATCATGATATTTACGTATTGCTTCTTCCGAGTTGGACGCTGTCAATAAGATGTTGTCGACATATGTATTATCCTCGATTTCCTTATTGAGTGGAGAGTTCGGATCACGGCGTAGATGGTATAGTATGAATGCTGCAAGCAGGAATGGCGAAGCAGTGATACCGAATGGGACTCTTGTAAAACGGAAAATCCGAAGGTTGTTCTCTGATGGTGGTGATAACGGGTCCAGCAACCAGAGGAATCTTGTGGCATCTCTTTGATCGATTTGAAGACGAATTTGTAAAAAGGCTTTTTCTACATCTGCTATGAGGAGAATTGGGGTTAGACGGGATCGAAGAAGAATTCCGACGAGGTCTGGCAGGATAGATGGACCGGGATGGAGACAGTCGTTAAGGCTAGGTGCTCCTTTATAATGAGACGATGCATCGAAAACAACTCTCAGCTTGGTGGTGGCTGACGATTCTTTGATTACAGCTTGATGCGGAATATAGTAGACTCTGTGGTCGTCGAAGTGGTGTTCCTCGACTTCCTCGATTATTCCTTTAGCCAAGTAGTCTTCAATCGTCGAAGCGTAGAGTTGCCATAGATCCGGTTTGATGACAAGGGACCTATATTGGCTTTCGAGTCGTCGAAGAGCAAGAATCTTATTATCAGCTAGCCTGGGATGAGACGTTCTCCATGGGAATTGAACATATAGTGTCCATCGATCTCTTGCACAGTATCCTGGAATCGTTGTAAGATACGGGCATCTTCTTCGTGGTCAAAGGAAGGGTCTGGATTATCGGTAATACCAATGATGTCCAGATGGTCAAAACGTGAAATAGGGTCGGTATCGTGTTCGAAGGAGGAAGTATCTAAGCTAGTGTTGAGATGTTGAAGGTAAGCCACGAAAAAATTGAGATCCTGAGATGGTTGGACCAAAGCGTGTGTAACAGAGAACTAGTCCTGATGGAAGAGTCTCTGGATAGTCCGTTGTGACGATATCCCAGAAGTAGTCGATTCCTATTAAGAGGTCCGGTGTGACAGTACGACTCACGGTTAAGAGGTTGACGTTGATTGCATGGGAATGAAGAAACTGCTTGTCTTCTGGACGTAAGATCAACTGGTAATGATGGAATTGTGATCTTGTTCTTTGTACGAAGAGTAAGTTGTAGCTTCTTCCCATGTTCGTCGACCAGCGTTAGATCAGTAATGCCTGACTGTTCTGTTGTGCGAATAGCTCCGAACGCAACAGTCGTAAGTGGGGTGTTGTCGGTAATCGTCAGATGGAGTCTATCGGCTGTATCCTTGGTTATGAAGCTTCTTTGAGCACCTGTGTCGAGAAGAAGAATAACAGGAACAGGCGTATTAGTCTCACAATCGATAGCTAAGGCTTCCACAGTCATAAGGCTGGATGAGATGGAGGTATCCAAGGCTGTGAAAACTTCAGTATCAGACGGGTCTTTGAGATGTCGGATAAGCTGTTCATCTTCGTCTGATTCCGCTACTAAGTAGACTGGTGAATCCTGATTCCTTGCACGTTCCGAAGGAGTAGGGCTTCTTCGAGAAGAATAGTCGTCACGAACTGGAGATCTAAAGCGAACACTGAGGCGTTGTGAACGTTCTGGTGTACTCTCCCGTGTACGTCGTGGGGATGGACTTCGACTGTACAATTGTGATGGGGAGTTAGAACGTGTTCGTGATGGTGAACGCGAAAGATTCGTGTCGTATGACGAACTTCTTGCACGACTACGTGAATGGCTCCTTGAAGAAGAACGGCGACGTTCTTGGTTATGATACCTAGATCTTGGTGTTGGTGAACGATATCTTCTGGTCGAATACAGGCAAAGAAGATGATGATGGTTACCGTTACAGCGATGACAATTTGGACGATCGCACGAACGACTGGGATGTCCAATACGGAGGCATTTCCAACAGAGGTCGAGGGCTCTGATAATAACGCGGCGATTCACTGGTGTTAGATAGTGATGACAACGAGTAGAACTGTGATTGTATGATGCACAGAAACAGCAGGATTTGGGGTCATACCGCGGCTCCGGTGATGGTGTTCTGGAGCGAGTATTGGAAACAGGAGTAACATGGAGATCCGAGCTGGGTTTGATGGTGGCGTAATCCTCCAGCTTCTCAAGTTCCTCAATAACCTCGTTGAGTCCGTCTAGAAGCTCCTGCAGTGTCCATGTTCTACCAGATCGATGTTCCATTCTGTTAACTTCCAACTGCGTTTCTCGAGGGAATTTCTTCCGAATGATGTTCATGAGTGCCAACGAAGTAGTGATATCTTCGTACCGACTGAGTTGGAGAACGAACGACTGTATCTGGCAAAGGGTGTCTCGTTGAGTCGAGGCTGATGACGACGATACAGGTAACTGCTCAAGCTTATGATGGAATAGATTGTGTGCGAACTGTGGACGGTCGTATCGTCTGCGAAGTGCTTGGACAGCCAAATGATAATTGTCCGGTTTCGACGGGTCGTAACCTTGAATCATCAAGGCAGCACTTCCTTTGAGCAAGTTCGACAAATAGATAAACTTGAGTGATGGTGGAATGGTATCGTTGTCGTGTACAGCGGTCTTGAACCTGCACCAGAAGTCGTGATATTGGGTAATATCTCCATCGAACGTTGGTAGCTCAATACGACGAAGTTGGAGGGATGGTAAAAGCAAGGAAGAAGGTTCATGGGCTGGAGTGACGGATGAGGAATGATGAGGGGAATCCTGTATTCCTCGGGGCGGTAGATCATTGTTAGAACGTACTGGATCTGCGATGCATAGAGCTGATGTTGCTGCAATCACGTTCTCGTTCGACTGAACCGGGAGTGAAGCTCTAACGGATTCATCCATGATCAGCTGTGCGTCAAGTGTTGCAAGGGTATCATGTGCACGGTCTAACAGATTATCTCCTCGTTGTTCGATCCAGAATTGATTGATTTCGTCTTGGAGTTCAGGACGATTGTCCACCGTCTGCCCGTAGAGAAGCAAGGATTGGTAATGCGCTCTAAGCATACCGCTGTTCTTTTCAATTGCAAGTTTAGCCGATGAGATGGTTTGCTGACGACGCAGGATAATACGAAGTTGTATGTCCGGCGAAGTAGTAGTATCGATCGGAGTGAAATAGCTTGCATCGATCGCTGAAAGTATCTTAGAGAGCGAACCAACAGCAGTTGTAACTCTTGCTTTATGTGTCTGCAGCGTGGACATGTCGTATAAGCGCGAACGGAATCGATTGAATACAATCTGGAAGACGCAATCTGGAAATAGAGTTAGACGCGTAACGGCGAACAACTGCGAACACACAGCGCGAATGAATCAGAAAGGTGCTTCACGAGGAGTGAATAATCAGGAATGAGATTAAAAATGAGACGATAGGAGAGAAGGAATAGAAAATTAGTAAAGGAAAGGGATGGAACTAAAGAGGATGAGGGGATAAGGCCAAATGGATGTTGAAGAGCATTGATGGTAGATGGCGCGGATAAATAGGGTTGCAAAAGGAGAGTAGGTAAAGCATGCGAATAATGAGTAAGAAGCTGGCGTAAACGAAGGCTCTTTCACGGTCTAGCACGTGTGGATAAGCGAGCGAGGACAACATGAAGACTTACACGACATCCGATGCTCGTAGTGTGTTGGCTTAGCTCACTGCACCACAATGGGCCTCACCAGGTGTCTCCCGCGACCGACTGGCTCCCATATTATGGGTGGGGTCGCACTCCACCAACACACCCATGTTTCCCTGTCCGCATAACCACAAGGTGCGTAAGGATCCTACACCACAGTCATGACGCGCGCGATTTGTTCCCCGCCATTGCAACCTGGTAACAGGTACCGAGGGGATCCCTGCCACTGATCCCGACAGTAACAATGGACTGGGGCATGAAAGGAATGCAATAGACCCAGTTGTGATGGCAACGGTAGCCTACGCGAGCACCCTACTAAAAATGCGCATGTGAACCTACAAGTTAACCGAGAAATAGTTAACGGCGTATGATGACGCTTACATTTTGATGGGACAAAGGGTGTTGATGCAATACACCAAACTGCGACTCGGGCGCGACGAACGGGCTCGATCGCCACAGCCAAGGCCGCCTTTCGACGACGATGACTGCGGTCGATGCACCAATTCTGTCGTGACCGGGTGGATGAGAGGTATAATGCATCGGTAGTTCCCCA
>MU931667.1:0-12386 GCA_036418165.1 Cooperia oncophora | reverse complement strand
AACCCTCTGGGAATGTCCACCCAGCTGGCCAGATGGACACGGAGGCGGAGCCAAAAAGGCCCTCGGAACAGATTGCGTGGTAAGCACGGCAAACGCCACGGCAGCCACGGCACGGTGTAAACTGGTGCCATGTAGGAAGAAATTCGCGATCTGCCGTTCAGATCAGGAGTGTCTGTGCACTGGCTTGCCAGAGTCTCTACAACGAACCTTGACTAGAGGGCTCGTGCTTCCTGGTTCTACGGGAACGGATGTCTTGCAGCTGCTGTCTCCGCCCGAAAGCTCCTACCATATGTATGATTTGCATCGTTTATTTTGTGTTCGTGGAGAATATCGGTTTTTCCCTTGAAAGGCAGCTCAAGAGCTTGGGTCAGGTTCAATCTGGGTAGGTTATGGGACATAGCACGCACGAGCCAAGCTGGGATTAGTCTTTTGTAGGCGGCGCGTGCGTCGGGAATAGGTTAGCAGCTCGGGTGTGGTCATTTGAACATCGATAGACGTTACAAAGAGAATTGGAGCGGGCAGCGGACGTGATGCTACTACTATAAGTTCCAACTAGCGAGGTATGAATCCCGGACAACAAGGAGTGGCTACCGACCCTGGACACGGAATGTCTGCCAGCTTTCTCGCGTTTCCCTTTGAAGACAAATCGTTCCAGTTTTTTCACGCTTTGTTGCTGATGATGATTCCTAACCGTTAGATTCTACAAATTATTTTTATGTCACCTCATACAATATTTACCATATACTGTATTCTGAAGCAGCAATAAGTCCGAGCAGCAATAAGAGTTTAATGGTGTTGTGGAGGGCAGGAGCCTCAAGTAATTCAATCATTCATAAGCTGAGCAGAAGTTGGAAGTGCTTAGCTGTATTATATCACGTTAATAGCAGCTGGAGGCTAGGTCTCTTGATCGCCAGAAGTTTTGCACCAGTCCATTACCCAGACATTAGAAATCCAGTGTGCGGCAAGGAAGGCTAGTTTTATGCACTGACGCAATATATGTAATGTATCGGTCAGTCTTCGAGCACAGCTCCACAGTACACTAAACGATAAAGCCACTACCGCCATCGTATATGGCGTGTGTCCGTAGTTACATTACGTACTGCACCCTATTTTACGCCCGTACACTTCTACGATTCAATTGCACCCTACTGGACAATCGTTCTTGTGACGCAACATGCTCCCCGTACTCGCTGCAATCTGGAGGTGACTTGCCGAATCCACCTCATTTTCTTCAGAACATCATTCCTTGTGTAGTCAATGCAGAAATGAAAGATGAAACTTTATAGAATCGTAGGGGCTCATCAAGTAATGATAGAAATACGGTGTAAGATTCAACATCAATCATATCAAGTACATAAGGACGAACAAAGTGATTAGTCTCGTTGATAAGTGGGCAGTCCAGAGTGAACGTATGGTCATACTTGCCGTGTACTCCAACCGGAACTGAAATGAGGTTACGTCAAGCGTACAAAACAACTATTCCATGCAATGATTAAGTGATAAGATGGAGACCTATACTCGAGTAATGATAGGTTGGAATGCGGTGCAAACGTATTAGGCAGGGGGATCACGCGCACGCTGCTCTCCTGCTCCCTCCTCGCCGAAGTAGTATTGCGCGAGTTTGGTCCGACTCAGTGAGGGTTTTTTATGTAACTTGGTAATTTCAGGGATAAAACATGAACATAACACAATCACAGGGTAGTAGTCCAACAAGGCTAGGCAGGAAACGCTGAAAAAGGCGAATAAGTAGTTGCAAATGATTGGGTGAGAATTTGCCCGAAATGATACTTTTGAATGCTCTGGATGTACGCTGAACCTGAAAGTCCACCTACCGCTCGTTACTCTTATAGCTATACCAATGGAAGGGCAGAAGATTATCAGCAAAA
Source organism: Cooperia oncophora (assembly GCA_036418165.1). Taxonomy (NCBI): domain Eukaryota; kingdom Metazoa; phylum Nematoda; class Chromadorea; order Rhabditida; family Trichostrongylidae; genus Cooperia; species Cooperia oncophora. The sequence goes on along the minus strand of MU931667.1, from coordinate 10,500 downwards.
GCCATCCTTTTTTGACAAATCTTCCTGTGTGTATACGCACTTCACCTTTCTACTCAAGATTAACGTGTTTCCCTCCTAAAATGCGCTAGAAATCCTCAGGGAATTGTTCAACTATCAATTTCGGAAAGGAAGGAGCAGAAAGCGTGGCGCACGGTCCCCCCGCCCAAAAAAGTTAGCGGGGAATGCAAGCTCATTCACGAGATGACGAAAATGAGAGCGCATAGCGAAAAATTACGAACTAAGTATGACCAGATAAGTCGAAATTTCTAGAAACGGAAGTATAATATGTAAGGTGTGGCGCCAGATTGACTAGTGAAGATGTAAACCTTCGAATTCGTGAACAGCTATTTCTTCAAGAAAAAGTCACCTTGCCGCTATCCTTAGATCGAGATAAACGGGCGATGAAAGCATGAGTAGTCGCGCTCAGATCCCTTTGACTGTGGGTTCATCCCGTTACTAGTTGCATCCACCGTCGAGAGCGCTAAACAAGACATTCGTTAATTCAACAAACTATAGAAATTAAGCACCACTTATTGCTCTATAATAAACGGCAACCGGCTAGAAAAATAGGAACCATAGTCGTCCTCGCTGCAGACGCTGAGGCACGTAAGGGGAGCAGGGTTCGGCGTACGGGCAGCCAGCTCCACCAATGTTGAAGCGGGCAAGCAACAGCAATTGGTGAACTGCCACCAGGAGACTAATCTTTCAGCTGGTTTCTTAGACAACCCACTGCGTTACAGAGTTGAGAAAAAGCATTATCGAGAGGGAAAACATATAGCTTCGATCAGAGGTTAGTGAACGCTAGTGAACTACATGGCCTAGTGAACAAAAATTAAATGTCCTCGTATAAACTAAGTATAAAGCCCACGAAACGCGCAGCGGGTTGAAAAGCGCAGCAGCGCTAAGCAATTGCTCAGGTGACATAGATCTTACCTGCTCAAAAGTTTTTTAGCACCTTAAAAGTGTCCGATTGCCATCATTCTCGCTTTCGCCAAAGGTTTTCGTTCCCTTCATCAATCTGAAATAAGAAATGTAACAGAAAAACAGCAATATGATAGTAGAAAATAAGTAAATAATCAAATAAATTACAAAAAAAAACGCATTTGCACACTGCGTATGTTCAAAGTCAGGTAGAGAAACGAACAGTAAGAAAAAGAGTAAAAAAAATCAAAGTACACATTAGATTACAACATATTACATAAAAATAGGCAAGATAAACGAGTAACTATTGATTGATGGAAAGCGAGAACTGGACGCCGAGATTTTTTTGTGACGACGCACCAGGCAACACTCAGAGACAGCGAGGAATTGTGAGAGTTGTACGGCGGGAATTTGAACGGGGAATAGGAAATTTGGTTTCTTGGAATTTTTTATGCAATCAACCGATTATTCTGGTTTTTTCTGCTATTCTCGTCTACAGCAGAGCAGACTGCACTGATTCCCGGAGAAAATGGAATCACGCGATTTCCGTGGGCGATTCCTTTAATACACTTATTGATACAAGGCTCGCTGAGTACTATTAGGTGCCGACACTAAGTCCAAGTGCCTTACTACGTACTTATCCGTTTCAGTTGACATTCGAGATGCAGTGAGAGAACACCGAGCAAGTACGTGGAATCCGGCTGCGCATTTATTTCATCCTCAAAATTAGAATTTGCGACTGTTTTTAAGGAAAAGCTTCACAGGAACAAGAAGCCGAAGAGAAAGGTGACGCAGCTGAGAAAAAGGAACCAAAATAGTGATCGTTTCGTAGGATAATGCGTAAATAAACAGTACTGGAAATTTACTAATAAAGTCCGAAATGTTTTTTCTCCAGTTACAGCCATACAGATAGAGTCTTCTCTCCTATTTGGCTCACCGAATTTGAAGGCAATTGTATTGCCACTCCAGTCGGCGTACCGTGTGTGTTTCGTTCGACGTAGGCGGCGGCTTATAGTGATACTGCCATTTTGGGAGAATTCTAATCGAAGTTAGAGCCCTTGGTTAGATATTCTGATAGAAGGGCTCACATAGGAATGCCGAGAGTTGCGTGTAAAGAAGGCTAAGAGCTAGATCAATAAATGAACGATTTGATCGCGCATTTGGAGCTCAAAACGGTGATCGCGCGGGATAGCTCAAAACGACGAATCGCGCGGGATCACGCCCCTATAAAAGGGGTCGAGCCGATGACAAATCAGATAGTTGTCTCCCTTCGTTTAATTTTTTCTTTTTCAGCGTCTCTTCACCGCGCCCCTCTATCTGGGCTCTTTTTTTATTTGTCCCTCTGTTGTCTGTTAATTGTTGCGTTCATAACAGATAAAGTCTTTTGTCATACTGATTTCGAGTACACGATAACTCTACATGGGGGCCAAGCCGGCTCGAAATCAGTAGGAAAAAAGAACTAACAGCTCTCGACCCAGAAGCGGTGAGAAGCTGAAGCAGTCGAAGACCCAGAAGTGGTCAATAGTGATCTGCGATCCAGGAGTGGTCGCTGTGCGAGACACTGTCCTAGAAGTGGACAACAGCCGCGAGCACAATCTAGATCGTTGATCACTGACGTCATTTTGGAAATCGCACAACTGCACAGGAGCGCATATAAAGCAGCTATCACGGACGTGTTGCAGAGCAAAAAAAAAAGCAGGCTAACATGTCCGACGACGAAGAGTCACAGAACAGTGCGGATCGAACGGAGAACGTCGACCCAAATGGCCCGGAAGAAGCCACTTTGCTGAGCCCAATGGTAAGCACATTTGAAAAAGCTTTAGAAAGGGTAAAGTCTGAGTTGCGGAAAGTGAGAACTGTCGCAGATGATGCGATGAGCACTGCATTCAGAACAAATAGCGAAGTGCGAGAAAGAGTATATAGCGCCATAAACGAGCAAGTCCAATTAGCGGAGTGTCAACTAGACATTGTTAGAGCTCTAGCGCTAAAAAATAAGCAAGCATTAGGCCGCGAGAGCAAAGAAGTAGTCGCGCTACTTTGTGATCTCTACGGCTGCGATGCTAAACGAGTGGTTCACCACGCAACCAAGCAGGAAGAAAAGATAGAGATGTTGCAGGCACAACTTTTGCGATCGAAAGCGGCGGACCGTGAGAAACTCCAAGAAAGGAGACGGATGATTCTGGCGGGTCAAGAGCCCATGGAAAGTGAGTTAAACGGACAAAATACTTGCAATGACATCCATAATACTGAAGATATTCAGCGGACGCCGCGCATGACATCAAAAGCGATGGGATCTTCGTCAAATGGGCAGCAAGGTCAGTTCCACTCACTTAGAACTAGCAGTTCAAGCAGTGATGAATCAGAGTTGTCTTTGCAAAGTGAGCTGAGTACAGCACGCCTCATGAACGAGTACATGCGAGCGGCTGCTATGCCTGATGTCAAACCATTCGCGAATCGCAAAGGAGAGAAGTTTACAGATTTCCTAAGACAGTTTAGGCTAAAATACCCAGAGACAACATGGCGAGATAGTGAAAGGCGTGATATCTTGGTAGGCCTATTAGAGGGGGAAGCAAGAATGCACTATAAAACCCTCCCAAAGGATGTCCGAAACGGGTCGTTACAAACATTAATAGAAGGAATGAAGAGAAGGCTGAAGGTAGACGGGCCGGAAGAGCAAGCCAAGCTAAAGCTATGAGAAAACTCCGAACAATACGGAAAAAAGGAGATCAGTCCGTGTTACAGTTCTGCTTAGATTTAGAAACATTATCGTGTAAAGCGTACCCAAATGCTGATGATCATACCTTATCGCTAATGCGGGCAGAGATTCTGCAAGAGCAACTGAGCCATTGGACAGAAGCAATACAGCTTCTAGAAATACTGGAGACGGAAACTAGTGGGAAGGTTTACGAGAAAATGAGGGAAACCGCGTTGAGAATTGAGCGATTGAGGGAAAACAGTTCGCTCGGCAGGGCGCATAGGCGCCACTGGGATTTCAGGGCGAAGGGCCCACCCCAAGGCATGAACGGGAGCAGCAAGGCCGCCCCAACACCGGACAAACAAGACGGCAAGAAATTCAACGGACGCGCACCACAAAGGACTCAGAAGGACGTCACCTGTACGAACTGCGGCAAAAGAGGCCATGAAGCGCAAGAGTGCTGGAGCAAGAAAAGCGACCGACAGGCAGTGTCATTCAGCGCGACGCTGGACACGTGGTGCTGCAAGACAATACAGTCAACAAGCAGGAAAGTGCGTAGAGGTAGGGAGCAAATATATGGTCACGCTAACCTGCTTGGGGTCAAAAGAAAGTGGATTGATAGACAGCGGATCGCAGATAACCATAATACCGCTTGAAATTCTGAAGAGAGCAAGGGATCGCGGTCAAGACATGGACCGTTTATGCACACAAGTACCACTTCCTGATGTCAACGCATACGATGCATCAGGGAACAGGATGGACTTCTTGGGCTGTGTGCAGCTGAACCTAGGCCTTGAAGGCAGAGGAGAGCACCCAGTAAGGGCCTATGTCAAAAAGCTAAATGATAACGTCATCCTATTAGGTACCAATGTCCTGCGGACCCTAGGCATCCACATTGGAATTGAACGATGCACAAGCACGGAAGATGAGGGATGTACTACAAGAAGCGGTTGGCAAGAAACGCTTCACCCAATACAAGGAGACGCTATGCCAGTTAGGCAAAATCCTCTACAGGAACCACTGAGAAAAAAGAGCAACGTGGTGGCAGTTGATGAAGAAGGTCAGAAGAGTCGCGTGGAATGCGCAGGAATCTTCGCAGCAGGAACCAGAAGAAACTTCCAGAGAAGCCACCGTAGTAAAACGGGTATATCTCAGTCCAGGACAATGCGCGCTGATCCAGGTGCAAGGAAATGGTCAGAAAGAGGACGCGGCACTTTGTTCAGTCAACGCAAACATTCCGACAGGTGTATGTGAATTTTCACAAAATGGCACCACGGAAGTACCTGTACTCAACCATACATCACAGCCCATAGTCTTCCAAGAAGGACAGAAGATCGGAGTCTGGGAAGAAGTTGACTGGATACAAGCGGCAACAAAGGACATAGAGTCGGACATGTTGGAACTACATGAGGAGCCGCAACACACATCTGAACGAATCGCTACTCTGTTGGACCATTTACAAAGAAACCGCAAATGCGGGCATTTCTCAGAACGCTTGCTGGAACTGGTCGAAAACTTCCAAGATGTGTTTGCCCTGACAGACAAGGAGCTAACACAAACAGACCTGATCGAACATAATATCGACACAGGAGACACAAAAGGCGATCAAGCAGAGAACTAGGCCAGTACCACAAGGAGTGCGATCAGAACTCAAGAGCATCTTGAATGACCTAGAAGAAAGAAAGATCATAAAGAAGTCAACATCGGACTGGGCTTCGCCAATAGTGTTAGTTCAGAAAAAGGATAAAACGCTGCGATTGTGCATAGACTATAGAGCACTGAACAAGCACACAAAGCAGGACTCTTATCCGTTGCCAATCACGGACACTCTTCTACAAAGTCTCGGAGGGAAGAAGTTCTTTAGTACATTAGATATGGCTTCCGGATACTGGCAAGTAAAACTAGCGAAGGATGCTCAACAGAAAAGCGCATTCACAACCCCCGAGGGACTGTATGAGTTTTTGGTACTGCCGTTTGGCCTGTGCACCTCTCCGGCAGTATTTCAGCGCCTCATGGACCGAGTACTCGGAGACCTTAAAGGAGAAGAAGTACTTGTCTACATCGATGATATTCTGGTCGCCACAGACACCGAAGAGCGGCACTTACAAATACTTGCGAAAGTCTTTGAGGCATTCAGGAAAGCAAATCTGAAGTTCAAGCCTCAGAAGTGCTTATTGATGGAACAGCAAGTGTCTTTCCTGGGACATATCATCAATGAAAGAGGTGTAAATATGGATCCAGATAAGGTAGTAAAAATCCTGAATTATCCCAAACCGGCTAACCTCGCAGAGCTCAGAACATTTTTAGGTCTCTGCGGATATTACAGAAAATTTGTTTTGCGATTCTCTTCAATCGCGAAAGCCTCTTTTCGATCTCACAAACGCACGAGCACCGTACGAGTGGAACAGCGAACAAGAGCTTGCGTTTGGAAAACTAAAAAGCGCAATTGCCTCAGCGCCGGTGCTAGGACAGCCAGATATAGAAAAAGCCAAGTCAGGAGAAAAACCATATATAATCTATACAGATGCAAGTACCACTGGTGTAGGAGCAGTGTTGTGCCAGGAGGGTGCAGACAACCTCTTACATCCCCTGTACTTTGCTTCGAAAAAGCTATCGAAAGCAGAGCAGCGTTACCATATCACGGATATCGAAGCTCTTGCTATAGTATATGCAATTAAAAAGTTCCACTTCTTCATTTTTGGAGTAAAAACAATCGTTAGAACAGATCATCAACCGCTGACAACATTGTTCAAAAGAAACAACGTATCACCACGCGTCATTCGTTGGGCCTTAGAACTGCAGGCATACAACCTGGAGATACAGTATGTAAAGGGGAGCGCGAACAAGGTAGCAGACGCACTCTCACGAGGCCTATCGGACGATAACGGATATGTAGAAGAGCCCGAAGAAATCCGTGTAGTAAGCTCTATTGATTGTGAGTCTGAATGGCTTCAGGAACTGAAAAAAGATGACGACTACAGAGAAATAATAGAGAAGTTGCAAAGAGGTGACACTGAAGGATGAAGTCCAGCTGCCACGGCAGCAAAAGAAGTTCAAAGTATGCGATTTCTGCATAGTCAGGGGAAACCTCAACATCATACTGGAAGATGGTTCACTGGCCAAAGTGGTCCCGAAATCCAAAAGATTCGAAGTTTTCAAAGAAACGCACGCAGGATCCTTTTCCGGTCACTTCAACGCAAGAAAGATAGCTAAATTTCTCAAGAAACGTGTGTTCTGGGAGGGGCTGCAACAAGATGTTGTGAAATGGTGTGCGGAATGTAGGAACTGTTTTTTAACAAATGACCGAACCAACAAACCGCCTCCACTGAAGCCCTTTGAAGTAGCAAAACCATTCGAAGTGATAGGTATTGACGTACTTGAGGTAGGACCCTCTTCTAGCGGAATGAAATACCTGGTCGTAGTAATCGACCACTTCTCGAAATGGCTGGGAGCGTACCCTGTTCCTTGTAAGTCAGCCGAAGAAATTGCAAAGGTAGTCTTCAAAAGATGGATCGCCGAAGGGGGGCGATGGCCGAAACGAATCCACTCCGATAGAGGAAAAGAGTTCGAAAATAGCGTTATGGACGCCCTTTGTAGGATAACAGGCATAAAGCAATCATTCACCAAAGGGTACAACCCAAGAGAGAACGGCGTGACAGAAAGGGAACAAGACAATCCTCCGAATGTTAAAGAAACGGGGAGGGATAGTGTCGGAGTGGGACGAAGCTGTGCCGCACGTAGTATACGCCTACAATATTTCACCTCACGAGGCGACGAATGAAAGCCCGTTCTTCATCTTACATGGATTCGATCCGGTATTCCCATCCAATGTAATACCATCGGATGAACTATCACCATACAGAATAGACATAGACGATTACAAAGCCTCACTAATGAGTGGTATAAAAGTAATCCAAGAAATCGTCAGGGAAAACAACGAAGCTTACCGCAGTAGGATGAAAAAGTACTACGATAGTACCAAAGGGGTAGACCCTACCCGAGCGCCAAAAGTAGGAGATAGAGTGCTAATGCGCATGCCTACGGAAAAAGGGAAAATGAAACACCCGAAACTTACGATAGATTGGGCAGGTCCCTATAGAGTTGTAGAAGTCAGCTCGAACTCAGCTGTCATTACAAAAATCAACGCAAATGAAGAGCCAGTGCAAGTGCAGTTTGATTTACTACGGGTTATACCACATTATATAGACGACACCCCAGTGATAACGGCGTCAAAAAGACGTAGAACAAACATTGCTGCAAAAAATGTTCAACTTAATGAAAGTATCTCGGTAAAAAGTGTTCAACTAAATGAAAGTGTTTCATTTAGGTCCGGACTGAAGCAGCTGATTCTGACAGAAGACACGTCTCATCCTCTGCATCTGCGATTCATATGCCATGAAGATCACCTCGTCAAGCCACCTGGAGACTATAAAGGATACCGTATCGGGTTCAAGTGCCCGCTCGTCCAAGAAGAGAACGCAAGGAAGGCTGTCCAATGTATTGCAGGACTTGCCTGAAACAATGAGAGATATCACCTTCAACAGCCTGGGACGACTGGCAGAACTCATCACCATCTGGATGACGGAGGATTGGTCAGATGACCACAAACTATTCATGATGGCCAAGCAGAATGCAAGAACGAAGATCTCAGGAGAAGCCCTGGCATTAGCACTGCTATACTGTAAGAAGAAATGTCTTGCACATTCAGCTCAGCCTGGAAGAACCTGAGCCCCGAAGATGTTTATCACGAAGCGATCCAGTGCGATGAAGGCACTATTCGAGTTAGTGGAATGGTGCAAGCTGCTCTGAAGTTGATAGCAGGAAAAGAATGGAAGGGACCGTATAAAAAGGAGAAAAGGCAGCAGTACCTTCTAACCCCGCGTTGCCTGGCGAAGGTCCATACGATGCTGCAAAATACTATCACTGGCATCGCTTATGACATCAAGGATTTACCAGTGATAAATATAAATTCGGATGTCCTCGTTATAGTCGGTGCCGAAGAAACCGACGCCGACGACGTGACCAATAAATTAGTGCCATGGATAGAAAACATGGCATCAGATGACATACAGATTGCAATCGGCGTAGCCCCAATGGAGCACCAGACGCAGGAACATGAAAGAAAATGGACACGCGTATACGAGTCTATGAGAGTTGTCGTGGACAACCTCAGAAAAGTTGTAAATAATGTAACACTCCTGCCAGATGCGGAACCAGGGGAGTGGGACCACCCACATCGGTCCCTGGGCACCGCCCCATATGACCAGAATGGCCTCATCGGATTTTATGCCACTAAAAGATGGTATGAAAGCCTAAGAAAGTTTCTGGGTGCAAGCATGGCCGGCCCTTGCTGAGAAACCGCAAAAAGAAGAGGAGCCGCAGAGGAAGCGGCCACACGAAGATATCGATACGGTAAATCCGATCCGGAGGACGAATCCGCAGAAGCAGCACTGTTATCGGGGAAAGAGACTGGGACCTCATCATAAGTAATTGTGTGTTCTAAAGAAAAATCGTTATTTGTTGTACTAAAAAAATGTACCGAAGAAGCTGTTACAAACCCCAGCCAAGATAAAGGGGACGAGTGAGGGACCACTCTCAGTAACCCCGGGGGTGTAAAGAAGGCTAAGAGCTAGATCAATAAATGAACGATTTGATCGCGCATTTGGAGCTCAAAACGGTGATCGCGCGGGATAGCTCAAAACGACGAATCGCGCGGGATCACGCCCCTATAAAAGGGGTCGAGCCGATGACAAATCAGATAGTTGTCTCCCTTTCGTTTAATTCTTTTTCTTTTTCAGCGTCTCTTCACCGCGCCCCTCTATCTGGGCTTTTTTTTGTCCCTCTGTTGTCTGTTCATACTGATTTCGAGTTAACACGATAACTGCTACAAGGTATTGAGCGCTCAAAAATCGACGTGGCGTGTGCCATTAGGAGCTCTTTCATCTAACTTTGTATAGTACATACTAATTCGATTTTACTGACTAGTCAAACATCTTTCACACCTACCTCTCTTCTAGAACAGTCCAGTTTCTTTCTAGGGTGCTGACTGTTCACCACTTGAAGGTGCTGCCTGTGGAAGCATAGCAGGAGCATTTGCTGCCGCACTGACCACCCCTCTTGATGTAGCAAAAACTCGGATTATGCTTTCAAAATCGGAAAAAGCTCCAACCATATTGAAGACTCTCAATGAGGTGACAACTACAGCTGTTTTTCATTGAAACTGAATATTTACAAAAGAAAGGGATATTTTTTCAGATATATACCACTCGTGGCTTCCCATCACTGTTTTCTGGTATCGTACCACGTGTTCTGTGGATGACAGCAGGCGGTTTCGTTTTCTTCGGAGCCTACGAAACTGTGCTAGCGCTATCTTATTGGGTACGTCCAGATAAGAAGAAGAAAAATTTGCATGAACCTCCATTAGTACCATAGGCTTGTTAAAGTTATTTGTCATTATTTAGTTGTTATTTTCCCAATTTTGACTATTTGACCCTTTATTTCTCCGTTCGTCCTTCAGTTGCACTTGCAGTTTTGGACATTGACTTCTTTGTTGACGATTTGAACCTCTAGGTGCAAAGGTTGTAAATTTTTAGGCTCTAGTTTAGTTCTTTGTTAGGATTGTATTCTCTTGAGCTCAGGAAGATTGCTCATGACGTAGTGGATTAGTGTTAGGTTGCGTTCATACTTCGTGACTCAGACAATTTTGAATCAAGCGAACTCAACGATCGAGAGTGCTCTATCGCTAATCGTTGGACCACTACAACTGCTAATGATGTCATCCCTTTCTCGAGTTTTCTCATTATTGCTTTTTCTCTAGACTTCATATCTGAACAGTTGTGAGGTGGAGGTGATGTAATGGCAAGTGGCAGCTTACCACACACGCG
>MU931666.1:0-17230 GCA_036418165.1 Cooperia oncophora | reverse complement strand
GATTAGAAGAGTTGTTTCTACCAAGCCAAGCACGAGTCCCTCTCTCTTACGGTGTGGACTCCACAACTATGATGTGCCCGGAGCTCTCGAGAGGACCAGTTTTGTTCTTCAAAAAGAGCGAGAAAACGGCGCTTTCTCTGCGACTGGCCGGTGTGTGTTTACACATGCACGCATGGACCGATCGGACATCAAGACGAACCTAGACCGTTTTTGTCTACCGTTCCGTGCTCAAAGCCTCACTCTTGCTGTTCAACTCTTTCGTTCATTTTGTCAGTACTCACGTTAGTCTTGATGCCTTCCGCTTGTGTAAGATTACAGCGTACAGAATAAAGAAAAGGGAGACACAAACCCATTTAAATTACGGTTTTCATCCTGGAAGGATTTCGCGATTGCAAATGTGGGTGGTGCGTTGCGGAAATACAAGGGTGAAAGACAGTAGTGTTATTAACGGAGTAAACAGCAAAAGAATTCTCCGAAAATGCACTAAATCGGGCTCGTTAGGTTCCGGGCGTTGAATGAGCAACAGCGAAGAGTTTGCCTGAGCTTATGACTTCTCATTTGTTGGTATCATAAAGTCATCAACCTTTTTTCCCTACGTCGCTTTCACATGTCTATCAGTTTTAGCAATGCAAATCATCATTAGGGACAGACGACTGCCACTGACAACTAATGTCCTTTCACGGTTCGGTGCAAACCACAATCTTTTTGGATTACCCCTTCCCCTTCTCGTTAAGCATGAAAAAAATCTCATTCTAAATGACAAACAAGGAACGTGGAATTTCCGCTTGTTTTTTTTTGTTTTTCAAGCCCTACTATAAACATAAAGTTTGGAAGCGGCCTTGCTGTCGCTACAAAGAGTGCTTTCTTCCGAATGGGTACGAGAAACTGACGGCAGAAGGAGGCAAAACTCAAGGATAAATTGTCTTCGATCAGGCCTTTCTCGGAGACAGCCCAGCGCTCAACCAACTCGTAGGCGTCCTTTTTTGTACGAGTAGTCTGGTCCTCAGTCTCTGAGATTGTTCCAGTTTCGCGATTTCTCGCCCATAGTCCGTGAGTGCCATCCACGCACAACTCATATTGCTACTTCCTGCCACTCTTCCTCGCTTACGCAATTCTCCCTAATTTTTTTGCTTTTTTCTTCACTGGAGTCATTTAGCTGTAGGATATTATAGGATATTATAGGATCATTTTAGCTATTATAGGACAAACCAGATCCCATTATGCCTTTCCTGGAGTTTGTTCCTTTGAGCTTTATCGTAAGCGTGCGTGCGTGTGTTTGTTTGTTTCTTCTATTTAGGTATTCGTGATTTCTAAATTCGTATCTGTCTCTTTGCGAACACCCAGGTCACTAATTTCTTCCGGCTATAGACCGGACCCCTATAATGGCAATCTCGAAACATGAATGGGAAACATTCGGAAAAAAAAACACACATTGAACACTTCTTGATGTGACCTAGGTTCCTTGAAAGCGGATTCTTCTTTTTATTCTAATACATCATGTTTTTTGAATATTTCAAAGCTCACCACGATCATCAAAAGGGCAAGACTCGAACCCACTGAGTACGCGCGTAATGGAACCACTTATAGGTTTACTGCAGACTAAATGTTAGATAGGAGTCGCCCAATACCGTCAATTCCCAGAGGTGAAATCTCCGAATAGCAACTATCCTGCGCAACAGCTTGCTCCCCGTGACAGTGATTCTGCAGATGGAGGTACGGATTTGAATTAAAGGAATACCCCGCAGTGCTCCAAAGAAATGTGAAAGATTGCATTGGAAAGCTAGTATGGTCCGCAGTGGACCACCTTTCAACTGTTTCGCGACGGAATGTTGTAAGATATAGTCACCAGCGTGACATTCAGTCGGGACGGTGTTGGAGGGGCGGGACGAGCCGTCTCCGGCTGCCTCGCCCTGCTAGTGGTGATTGGTTGGTGATCAATTCAGTAAAAGTGGTAAAATCCTTTAGTAACAAGCAGTGGTGCAAACGCATGAGTGGGCTTATTCCATAACTCTTGAAAGCGCTCCGACTGATTACGACGACATACCGTGAAGGCACTAAGGCGCAAAACTGCTCCAATGACACGTCCTTTTCCTAATTACTCCGCCTCGTGTCTCCACTTGCGAATTCGATCTATCGAAAGCGATGCTACCAGACGAGTAGCATGAAAGGAAAGCTTCACTGTTGCTTTTTGGGTCGCAAGCTTTATTAGAACGACCAGCTGACAGGACACATCTCAGCACGCAGCCTTTTCACATTACACACGTACAGGTGCTCGCAACAAGAGGGTTCATACTTAGGCATTTCAACGTTTCCCCTTGGATTTCCTCTTCGCTGATGAGTCCCCTAATAAGCTTTCTTCCTTGTTCAGCCCTATGAGCTACGCTTCCTATCACGTAGCATGTTTTACACCTGCCCTGCCTCCTCCGCGGTGTCCCTCTGGAATACTATGCATAAAGTGTAGGTCGAATTCTACTCTTCCTCTTGGATTGAAAATAGGAGGTATGTGGAACGGCTTACGACCTCTACATAGAAGCTAGCGAACTGCTCCCTTGACAAGCTTCTGTGAGCATCAATTTCTGCTGAAACGCAATTCTCATGTGCACACCTTTTTGATGTCTCTGCACAAGTAGTCCGGTGGCCAATCTCAGTGGCTGTCTTACTCTCGCGGCTCCACCTTGTTATTCCCTGGAGAAAGCAGAATTTGACCTCTCCATTCCCCTTGAGATGTGTTAGCGTTCTCACAGAAACAGTTGCGACGCGTCCTCAACATCTGTGTGGGTCCTTATCATTCTGGAATAAGACGATGTCTGTCGTCATACTCGTCTCCCCGTTGGGTCATCTCGTCCGCGCAGTGTCTTTCTTCCTCGAGCTTTCATCCCGGGTGAGGCCTTATTGAGGGCACTTAGCACTGTTCCCTCTTCTCCACCGGTAAGTCAGCTGACACCCACAAAATCATATTAAGATCTGAAGATCCCACTGGTGTCACTAGGCAATAAAGCGAGGGTTATCATGCTATGTATTGAGCTTGCATGAAGTACTCCCTACGAGAAACTGTTAAGTAGTCCCTGCGAGAAACTGTTGAGGAACAGATCATGAAACGCTTGGGGACGATGATCATTGGGACGATCCGTTCCACAGTTGCAGTGCTCGAGCTAGAAACTCTTAGCAAGAGATCTGGGGTGTTTTAAGGCCTTTCAATTTTAGTGCACGTATAAGCAAGAAGCAATGTGTTTTTTGTGAATGGCGCTTTCATGTATTGTAACGCGCTGTATCACTACATGGACTTGGCTAGAACCTCGAATCATCAAGACTTCCTCTCTTTTCGGAGTGAAAAACGTAGATTATTGGGTCAGTTCCCCGCTTTGTTCAGTGTCGCAATCTGTGCATGAAAGAGGCAAGAAAAACCGATTCCGGTATACCAACTTTCCATAGGTCACTGTTTTATGAAGCTACTCTGCTTTAATCGTCATAATTCAGCTCTCAGCCTGCTTACGGTGTAGTTTAGCATAATTTCGGCGACACTACCGAGGATTTGCTCATGTCGCTTCATTTTAGGCCGAAGTACACATACAGAAGTCAATACTGTATCTAATATAGTTCTCTGCGAACTCGAACAAGAAGAATGTGGGAAGCTCACAAACCGCCTACAATACGCGTTTCACAAACAGCAGATTGATCTATGCTCAGTGAAATACAAATACAATAAATATGCGCATCAAGTCTAGCCTCACTTAGCTCGGCAAAACTGCCTCTGACAGAGTGCTTTTGAATGTTACGCTGAAACCCCTTAGGTGGCGTCTCTTACGAGATCTCTATTCGGCTCCACAATTCACAACAAGGGTGGTTACATGTACGATGTAGCCAGGACTGGATGATAAGACAAAACGGACCTGAAGTACAGCTGTTGGAAGGCATCCCAGGCACGTCCTCATATTTTCTGAGAAAGATTATGATGGCAATTTCAGTATGCTCGGCACCCCGCTATCAAGTTGGCCGTAAGGCTCATGTGTGCCAGTGCTTAGTACTCAGCATATGAAAAAACACCGTTCAAGTGCACTTGCCGAGAAGGAAGAGGGGATGACGCCAAAACGGCGACTCAACTGCATCAATTCATGCATGGCTCACGTGTTGCACACGACCAGCGTTTCTCATAGGTTCCCCTCTAGATTCTAATTATTTCATATGTGTCAGTATTCCAATTCTGATCAGCACTGGATATCCTCATTGGAACACAGAAATCGAGGCCATACTTTATTGATTCGTTTTGACAAGCAGCTATACAGGAGAGTAATAGAGACAGCTTCTCTTTTCATAAAACTCGGCAATTATTAGTCTAACATTTAAGTTTAGGGATGCAACATCCTAAACCTCTTCGACTATGTTTATGCCTCTGAGAAACGACGATCCTTCGAAAACGTCATGCTCATATATAATAAATCTTCCCACCGACCAAGCCTCTTGCAAACCAAATTAACAGCTTAAACAAGGAATTAGTTTTGTAGTGTTCACAGTTCCCGCGAGAGAAAACCAACTTTCATATGTCAATATGAAGGGTTTTGAAGGGCGATTGGTGAGGTGACAAGAGCCCCCCTTACCGTGCATGCTTGTAGCTCGTGGATCAAATCCCGGTTCGGCTCCGGCCCAGGCAAACCAGGCTTTCAAACCTCCGGGAACAGTAAATTAGTACCAGATCCGTTTGGTCGGAGAGAAAAAGTGACTTGTATACAGTGACTGTCGCAAGTCATTTATGAGCCAATCGCATTCCAGTAAACCACAATAATATAATTTATAATGGCAAGTACATTCGAAATTCCTGATGATGGTAGCGTGGCCTGCCGTAACTTCTAACTAAACGTCGGGTGATTTGCCTTGCGGATATTTCAGTTTGACCTAAATGTTGGTCCCGTCTCCGCTCCAACATAAGAACAAGATATCGGCCTGCACTCAAAATTAGAAATATTCCCCGAGAACATTCTGTGCACATGTTCCGAATGCCACCCTATCCCGTCTACAGGGATAAGAGCGTTAGAAGCATGCCCCGTCTGCGAGAAAGCAACTTCCATCGTTCTGGGCCACTCAATTGATACCAGAATCCTCTGCGATGATGAAAACCGACCTTTATATCTTGGGGCCGGAGATCAAGCATCACGTCGCAGGAAAACTGGGGGTTTGCTACGACTTCCCCTAGGAAGGAGTTCACGTACACTTCCACCCCCCCCCCCTCAGTGGCTGCGGATGGTAGAAGTATCTAGCCTGTGTTCTTCAATGTAGCTGTACGTGTTGGGTGCTATGCGAGTACCAAACCAATCGAACAAAATTACTGGCAGTTGAAGGGATTTGTTTCTAAGAAGTAGTGTATGCAGTGAATGGAACTTCGAGGAAAGCTTGCAATGACGCTCTTCAAACGCAACAAACCACGAAGCGCAAGGCATAGAGCTACTGCGGCTGCGACGCGTCTTGAGATTGCAGCTATCGGCTGCACAGTATTTTAAAAGGGTATTACTTCGCTCAGAAATAAACTTTCCAAGAGCTGTGAGGAGTTCAAGTTGTATGGCCAGGCTCTATACGAAATACACTACAGGTTTCATCATGCATGACGGCTTTCTGCCAAAAAATTGCAGGCTGGAAATTCAGGGCGATCAAAATCTTTTCGCCTTTGAGTGGAGAATAACTTCGTTCTGACAAAAGAAAGAGCAGAGTTCTACACGACATTGGGAACTAGGAGACGTTCTCTTCTGAACAAGCACAACTGCTTTGCTGTAGCTCGGTGTTAGCGAAAATTCGCCCGTCGCGGAAATTCACAAAAATAACGCGGAGAATTTTTTGCGAACAAGTTTTTCACCTTTCAAAAGCGTCTTAACTTCCTTAAGACATGACACGGGAAGGAGTTCATCACGGATTGAGAAGTAGAAGGTTTTCTTCTTTCCATAGAGCGCAACATCTTTGCTGTATCTCAATACAGTGAAAATTCGTCTGTCCGCGGATTTCCATTTGAAAATCAGCTCCAGCTGCAGCATGAGGGTTCCCCCCTTAGCAAAGCTCACATTTCCACGTAGGAGCGAAAGCTCGCCCCTTCTCACTTTTTTAAACCAAAGAACTTCATCCATGAAATGCGCCATGTACACGCCAACTTATTATCTTTCCGAATCCATCTCCATCTTGCCAATCTACGCCGCTGCTGATCTTCGTTGCATCCCGCATATAACGGGACTACCACCTTATTCGCCAAGTGGGGCCCAATACAACCCCCGGACTTAGACCCCTGCTGCAAGTCAGAAGCCACTGCGACTTAAATAAAAGTGGAATTCGTGCATCATCTTGGAAAAGTGTATGAGAGCGACGAACGCTTCGTCCTTCGAGATCTTAGATGTAGTGGAAGTTGCGCAGCCAAGCTGAGTATGTTGGTACTGATGAGAATAACGCTATCTGCAACACCTCCTTCGCTGGCCTCACTGCTCCTCGTATGTGTTGAGCTGTACGCGACATTCTCTTAGTCTCAATAAGAGAAATTCAACGTTTGAGTGTGCCCGCACAGCTTTTTTTTGAAGATAGAGATTCAGAATTTTCAGTTTATTCACAACTAGTCGATCTTCCATCTCGAAGCTGTTTAAAGAGGTAGTAGGTGTGTACTCCCCCCTTCCCCCCTAGAAGAGAGTCGTCGAAATTCTCTATAGGGTGCCCTTATTAAGATTAAGGCATTTGCAGGATGAACGGGTGTCCTGCGGGGTGTCTCTCTCTTGATATCTCCTCATCTACCATCTACCCTACCCACTGCTCAGTTTCACTTATATTCCCCGTTTCCTGGGCTGGTCGGTGTTGCGCGTTATTGAGTAATTTTTAATCACTCGGGCTGTCGTCCACTTCCACCGCCACTGTGGGCGGAGCGCTTTGTGAGTAGCGGCCATGCCACACCCATCCGAAGGTTAGTCCTTCACTTAAAGACACATGGTACGCTCATAACACATTGAGGGTGTATTGAGACTAACAGCCCCCCAGCTGTCGATGTGTCGTGGTTTCCCCGCCCGAAACTGCACGGGGTTCCTAGTACGGGACCGTGGGAAAGGCTTATTCCTTGCTACACCGCCCAAATCACGCGCGCAAACTGCTTCGCGCGCGCGCAAAGTTGCATTTCGGGCGGCGTAGCAAGGAATAAGCCTTTCCCACGGTCCCGTACTCGGACCCCCGTGCAGTTTCAGGCGGGGAAACCACGACACATCGACAGCTGGGGGGCTGTTAGTCTCATACACCCTTCAATGTTTGAGCGTACCATGTGTCTTAAATGTCCACGCATCCCCAATTCGAGCGGTCACACAGACATATACACCATACAACTTCCGGTTACATATAGGAGATGGCGCCCGTTCCTTAGTCTTACCCGGTTACTTGCTTACTGCGAAAACTTTTCGATTTTACTGGAGTCCTATGCCCTTTCGTAAAGAAAGTGTATCACCAGGTGAACACTTCTCATAAGAATTCGCTGAGTTCGATCGAGCCTCTTACTCACCTCAAAATCGGAAGATGTACTACAAAACAGTTGACAAAACCCACACATCATTGCTGCACCTCACCGAGATACAGTACAATACATCCATATTCAATCGTTCGCTGCGATTTGAATCGTCGATCGAAACCGGCGATCTGGCCCATTACGTTCTTTAGTGACATAGGATCTCCTGCAGCGTCTGTCGCCAAAAAGCCTCTTGATGAAAGCTACTCTTCGAAGAAACCCGAAAAATTCATAGCCTTGGCACTGGTCAATAGAATGCTGCTCGCCACCAAACACGACGGCAGCTACGCAGGCATATACACGGACATACATACTCCCACGCATCTAGCCTGCGCTTCTATCGGCAGGCGTCGTTTCGAAGTACTTTGCAAGCTGGAGTCGCTAGGAAACTAGTACCAGCACCTAGATGCGTTGAAGGAGGTCTCAGTCACCGCCCACCTCTCTTCCTGAAAGATTGCCTCGGTACGACCCTTTCCAGAACGTTAAATTCAGACTTCGTGACCAATGCTATGGGTGTGCAGATAAGATCATGGGATCTTGAGTTCATTGTGTATCCAATTTCTTTATATATATTTCTTCTATTTATATTTTTCCTCGTCTAACGGAACTCTTCTAGATTTTATGTGGCAACGTTACGGGATCTAACTGCTTCCTCAGGTCTACATCAGCGACCAAATATATATGTGACTCCCTATGGGACTATCCCAGCTGTACCCGTTTATGATGGGCCAGTTCTCTTGAACGGCGGACCCTGGTCACCATAACAGGTGAACGCGGCTTGGTAGCTGCTCACAAGTTCCGTGAATGATGTCGCGTTCTCTCCCTAGAGGCAGCCAAAGGCGCCGACATTTATTTCCCAATAGTCCAGTGACGTCTGACAGGGCAACGTCTGTGTCAACGCCGTTTTTAGGCTTTCTATAGTTAGAACCCTGGCGAAACTGCGCTGAAATCGTCAAAAGGTGCAGACTAGAGACAGAAAATCCGAAAACCTCCAATAGTGCTCTTTGAAGAGGATACTCTCTCGGACATCAACCAGCTACTGCGGTTTCCAGCCTGCTGTCAGCGATGTAACAACGTGATGGATATGGGCGTGATTTTCCCAAAACAATATAATTTTCAACGTTGTGGAGAATCCAGAGCGCCGCTTATTCACTATTGCAATATCGCTATTTCAGTAGTTGGAAGCTATCTCAATAGCGCGGCTCAGTTGCTTGATTCTTATGATTCCGAATGTAATGATTTAATCATATAATATTCCCTTGAACCTGGCATGAACTTGTGTAGGAGGCGCTAAGACGCTCGCACTATGGAAAGAGAAAACCAGTATCCCAGAGAAACCTTTGCTCCAAGACACTCAACATCATGATTATAAATTTAAGTGGCATATAAAAAGCTTTCAGATTAATCTTCCCAACAAGGTCTTTAAATGGAGCCCTTTACTGAGGGCCTAGCTCAATTCATTCTGGCTGTCCGGACGGTCTCTTGAGAACTCAACAGAGAACCTACAGCAGTAACAATTAGCAACGCTTCGCGAACCCAATAAGCAACTCGAGCGCGTTGACTTGACGAATGGAGATCGGAGTCCGTCCGAGCAACTTGACAACCAGTGGGAGCACAGGTGATGCAAGCTGTTTGCCAGTTGCGCACTTTTTTGGCGCTATTATCTATGTAGCTCTAGTGCTGCCGTATGATCACCGCACCTCAGACTATCAAGATGAATCGGACTCTAGGACTGACGCTTTAGCTCTTCAATTTTTATTACTAGTGATCCTTCTGTCGCCACGTTGTACGTCCATCCACATAGACGACATTATATCCGGTGGACTGCACCCTGCTGGGCGCGGTCTTCAATTTTTCTATTTGAACGAATGACGCATGATGACGACGACTGAACAACGTTGATCTTTGATATGCGCTGTTCGTCCTATAGCCTGTATCAAGCAACTGCTTAATGCTCAAAGGCAAATGGCACGGTAAATCTACTTGAGAGGTGATCCGTTCCTCAGTAGTGCCGACGTTGTCGGTGATCATCCAATGATCATC
Source organism: Cooperia oncophora (assembly GCA_036418165.1). Taxonomy (NCBI): domain Eukaryota; kingdom Metazoa; phylum Nematoda; class Chromadorea; order Rhabditida; family Trichostrongylidae; genus Cooperia; species Cooperia oncophora. The sequence continues at coordinate 7,680 of MU931666.1, read as the reverse complement.
TGTACTTTGAGGCTCTTTTTCCAATATTTTGTTTTTCTTGGTTTCTAATTGGAGGGGAAACCCCAGTGGTAGTTCATTTCGGCAAACATTCCTCTCACATAATAGTGCGCCAGCTTCCATGACTTTGTGGTGCCGTCCAATCGTTCTACCAGCTGTCTCACATGCTAAACGTCATCACTCTTGACTTTCGCCTGTGAACATATGTATTTATTGCTTTTCCAGGCAATTTGTCAACCACTGCACGCTTGAAGAATTGTGAATGGCGTGACATGAGGCATTATAGATTCTAAACTACTTTTCTATACCACTTCCGCTATACCATGGGGGAGGGGGCGGATTTGGCTCTGCGACAACATGTTGCACCAAGACGATGCTCACATTATAGGGTCATGTTAACAATAGTGGACAACATTAGCAGGCAGGGCAGAACATTCCGAGAAAAAAAACATTAAAGAGGTTCCAAAATTTCATTAAAAATTCTTGTATGAACAAGTGGGACGAACGCCCGTCAATAACCAATCAACTTTACCGGTCGCAACATAATGGGAGTTAGGAGATAGCCACTCTTACGTTCGTTCGCTCGCTACGAAATGTTTGACAAGGCCCTACAATAGATCCCATGCTGGCTGACCTACAACGGCTGAGTTCTGCATCTATGTACACGAAGCCACTGATGAGCGAACCTCTCGTCTTGAATAGAATTCTCTGCTGAATCCGTCACCTGAACTGATAGAGCGGATTAAGGTCACATTCGGTATTCTGGAGATGACCTCGAAATTTGGACTGTAAAAAGCCTTTACAGTTTCCGTTAGGAAGCTTGGGAAATACAAAATGCCTCTAAAATGAATCAGCGTGCTGAGATTGCAGTAAGAGAGAAGCTTGAGAATGTGCGAAGGCTGTTTTTGCTGCGTCTTTATCTGGTCTCTATCTGTCAAGCCGTTCCTTCCCCATAATAATGCCCAGATGTGGAGAATCTCTCTTTGTTGCTTAGCTGCGGTACTTCACTATCGTCTAGGTAGCATTCTGCTGAAGTCAGAATCTCCAGGCCTCAGAGCTTTTTTTGAACCTGATTACCATTCAAACAACAACTCGCTTCATGTACGCTACTGGGTCGCTATGCACCCATTTTTGAACCATTCTTCTTTCACGAGTGGTCGGCCGCTCTTCATTCGTAGGTGGAATCTAGAAAAGGGGGAAATCACCTATGAATCAGCTGTTAAAATGCGGAGGAGCCACAGTAACGGTCCATTCATCTTGTTGAATAATAGGGCTGTTGCGGCTAACCGCTCATAGTGACTCCAAAACGCACCAATGCACTTGGCAAAAAATTCTTGCCCGCCAGCTCAAAGTCAGACCGCTGTTGAGTTTCAGCCGTTTGAACTCACTGCGTTAACAGACTGGCAGCTGCAACGAGCGGTTGATTAATGGTGGGACGCTGAAAACGCCCGTTCGACCACGCCTTCGTCGTCATGTTCGCCCACCAACGTTTCTTTTATTCTTCAAATCTTTTGCTTGGAATCGATAAACTAAGAGTTTTCAACACAACCGGCACTTATGTGAAGTTTCACACTGAAGTAGTGCCCAGCTCCTCTCTTCGTAAGGACCTTTGTAAGGAATGTTCTTGTTAGGTTTTCGAATTTTCTTCTGTGCTAGCGAAGATGTTAGGTGGGCCTCTTCATAACGATCGATGTTTCAACCAGATCGTCTTAATCAGAGGCCCAGTCCACCCCTCGGGTGCAAATTCCCGCTCTGTTATTTACTAGTTGAGCAAGAATGGCTAATAACTGGTTGCTTATTTTACTGGCAGCCAACACCTACCACCCGCTGTAGAAGAGTTGGAGTCTGATGAGGAAGAGCTCGTCGAAACGTCAGGCCGTAATGGAGGTTCCATCTAACAAGCTCCCCTGGATTATCCTCCTTAGTGTGGATCATGAACCTTCTACCAAGAGGACTAAGCAGTGCGCTTCCGCTTACCGTTAGCGTGTTCGATTTTACTTTGATATTCAATGGCCTTTTGAAAAATCCATCTGAAATTCGCACTTTGCCCGATCAGCATGGCAGGCTTCGGCATATGCGTTAATGTCTGCTTCCGGAATTATTCAGCATCAATCGTCTGGGGTGCGGGCATAAAGTATCTCCCGTGAGCAGATGGTTGTGTGAGGCTCCTTAGTTGAAAAAACGTATCCTCAGTGGCAATATATCATAGTTATTGCATATTTTCCTCCATGCGCTGAGTTGTGTCATCGTTAATCGCCAACTGGCATGACTAACAATAAGCGTCTTTCGTCAAATCACGATGACATCAAACGTCCGCGAATTGTTACGATGTTGAAAGAAACTGGCCAAAAAGCAGTCATTAACGGTTGATGTGGTGAGATCGCGGATTAATTGCTATTTTTATATGAATGGAAAGAAGGACTTTATTCGCGTGAGATGACATCACTACGTAAGCTCACTTTAGCTGAAGTAAAGTTCTCCATTAGGAGTCCTGGAACCTTTAGTGGAACATTTAATCATTATTCAATCACACCATTTAATAAAGTCGTAGTATACAAGATATTCATTGTAATTGTTTCATATTTCAGTTTCAATGGACTTACTTTGAAGGTGTTATTTTATTATCCAATTCAATTTATTAACTCCTTCCACATTGCTCGCAGGCTTTTCATCTACATCACCTGAGAACATAAGTTCCCAGCACATGGCAGTTGAGTAACGGCGAAGGTGGTGTTCAAGCATGTGGGACCGCTTAACACGCACATCCAAGAACCAGATCTCATATCAGCACCACCTAGCCAACCAAGCATCCATCGCAGGGAAACTGCAGCCAGACCCTCTTGGAATCATGAGAACCCTGACAAACCCGGCTCCGGAGCACAGTGTATTCCAAATGTCGTTCAAAAGAAGTGGAATGGCGGGCATACCAAAATGGAACTGATCAATGCCGAGAGCTTTTCCTTTTTAACCTTACTATGTTTAAAATCAGGCGGCGGTGGTATAGTGGAAATTGGCATGCTTATCACTGAGGGGGTCCTGGGTTCAAATCTCGAGTCGATTTCCGCCAACCAAGCCCTCTACCCCCTGGGAACGGTAAATTGGTACCAGATTCGTCTGGGAGGATAAGAACACTGACTTGTACATCGGCTGGGCCCCGCAAGTCATTGTATAGGCCACATCGCATTCAATAAGCCACTACGATTCTGAATGGAAGTAGAATGCGTGCCGCATCCCTCCAAAGGATTGATCAACGGCGAAGACTTTGCCTTTTTAGACTTCATGTACGAAGTGTTCCGGTACAACTCGATGGTTCATCTTGACCAGAGAAAAGAAATGCTCCTTGGCCTGCGTTGGCCAAGGTCGTGATTCGTCAACCAGCGATCACAGTTCGCTCATGCACTTTGAGCCATCCTCTATATGGTATACTTGCCTAATAACTACAGCCAATATCTATTGCCAAGCCAAAATCTTTTCAAAAACATTGCGATCATCACCAACGCACAGCAATCTCAGAAGAGATGGATTTTTTTTTGCAAGTGAGAAGTGCGTGATCGGCAATTGCAACGACTGCAATACCCTTTGCGCTCAACTGCTCGTTCTTCGTGAAAAAAAACCTTCCCGTCGGTTTCGATTTCCCTCTACTTGTCTCTACTATTCCTCCATAGTTTCACTTCGTGATGAACCCAAGAGTTGATGATTTACAAAACCTGAACCCATACTGGTCCATGCACGCCCCGGCCTTACCCAAGTCCCCTAGTCGTGGCATCATCCTCCATTTACTCGAGATTGTCGCATCTTCAAGCAAACTAGTGATCTTGATCCAAAAACTCAATCGGTTCTCCGTACCATTTCCGTCTTCAGCGAACATTTCTGGACTGTATTGAGAAACATATTTGGGGAAACTTGTTCAGTTTTACTGCATCACCAGACTGGAATTTAATCAACGTTTCATGTTGCATACTATACACCTCTATCCCTGGGACGGACGATTGATTACAGCTGTCCTAAAATCAAAATATCTCACGAAAAGCTGAGCCTCCGCCACATTCGATGCAAGCACGCGTCCACGCCTACCGCCTCTCAGGGATTTTAGTGTAGATAATTGTTGTTGCAGGAATGGTCCGCGATGCCTCACGAAAAGGCAAAAAATTGTTTGGGAAGGGGATACGGTCTGCAGCAGGCAACCTTGTGCCAGTTTCGTGGCGGAAACTTGTACGGTAAAGGGATCAAGGCGCAAAGTTGCTTCAGTGGTACATCCCTTTTCCCAGTGACTCCGCCTCCAGACTCCGCCTTCAGAGTCCGCTTTCCAGCCAAAAGCGATGCTACGAGAGAATTAGCATGAAATGGGGTTCATTAAAAGGAATCAGCTGACTGGATTCGCCCCAACACGCGATCCTGCGATTTGACCTTTTACCCTTACAATTGTTTGCGGCTGTAGGGTGCCTATTAAAGGCGTTCAAGGACGATTCCCGCGATCAAGTGTAACAGGTAGCAGGTGCTCAGTCATGAACCAGTAGCCCATCAAAAACTCATCAGTAGAGAAGAGAAGCGAAAAAAAAAGTTTGGGAACACCCTGAGCACAGACGTCCCTCTAATAGTGGGGACCGGCGCCTTTCTTCACGGGGACAAGCCCAATCAGCAGGATTTTAGGTGCAACCAGTTCCCGGCAAGAGCATAGGAAATCGCCCTACGACGCTCCAGACAACGCTATGTACACTTCAGTTGTCTTGCAGAGTTACAGTACGCGGTTGCACCGGTTGCAAAACTCACGCGTCTCTAGCTTCGTTATCTCGCCATTTCGAGTGACGAAAGTGGTATATTCTCTGCGAGTGCGGACAACGATGCCAAATGCACGGAGGAATTTCGCTGATCACTTGATCGCGGGAAGTGTCTTTAAATGACTATTTGTGAAGAATCAAGATCAGCGTACAGAATTGCTGTAGTTGATAAATCACCTACCTCGGAGTTCCTTCCCATTTTGGTTAAGGCAAAAGCTTCAACTCCTTCACGATAATTCTAGTTTTCACAAGGTGCTGTTCAAATGTTTCCTGGCTATTAGGGCCTGCCTTCCCTATGTGATCGAATCAGTCATTTCAGAAACATTACTTTGTTCATAAGATAACATTTTGGTGTATATTTAAGTTTTTCTGAGGCGCCTCACATGAAGCAGTTACGCCATAGTAAGAAGTTAGACGTTGCATATGATGGAACTGATCACAAGTGACAATGTTGATTTCGGTTCTAGCGAGCGAAATACGTGTAATGAATTATTTTCTATCTCCGAGCACTCTGTCCTGAAAATTCTCTGCATTGCTCCTGACAACGGCGCACCATCCTCTCTCTGTGTTGGTCACATCGATTAGAACTATTTATTATCATGAGGGAAGGGGCTGACTGTTAGAATCTCAAAAAATTTCGAAAGGAAGCAAACTGGACTATACCTATTTGTTTTTCTGTATATCACTTTCGCTCGTTAAAATGATTAAAAAAGTGAGTCGGAGGAAGCCACGTCTTGCGTTTTTGTTCGTTTTTAGTTCGCATAGCGGATTTCTTAAGTAACTGATGAACGAACCTCGAGTCTGGCCAGATTTCGAACTGTCTTGTGTGACCCACGCAATACTTGTGGCAGTCCTTCAGTCCATAGTTTTTTGCAAACTTAGGGAAATGGATGAGCAGTAGCAAAGGTCCGTCAGCCCACCATTCGTTGCCCGGGGGGCGGTTACCCCGGCTAGAGTTTGAAAGGCTATTACTTTATTATTATCCCGAGGTGATATCGGATTTCTAGATGTCTTGTGTTTCGGAAACCATCAAATGGAAATGTTTGAGCAGCTCATATTGAACTGGAAATGCGCATAAAGAATTTCGGGAGAACGCTGCGGTAGGGAACGCTGAGGATGCTTATCTTCAATCCGCTCAGACATCTAAAACTTTACCTTGCTCATATGTTCTGCGAAATGCACTTGCAGTTTTGCTATTTAATATTTGAGTAATGGACTTGAAGACTCTACCGACCTATCCAGGTCCAGGTTCCAAGTTCCATGGTAAGTTGGCGGACTTCCCTGATCAGAATCGTACTGACTTATTAAATGCGGGATGTGGCGCTATGCAGGTGACTTCGGAGCCAGACAAAAGGCAAGTCAGTGATAATTTCAAGCCTGACGGAGTCTGGTACCCCAATTTATGGCCCGCCCGGTGCAACAATGCCGATCAACGCACCAGCACTATCTCCCTGTCCAACTTAACAGCGCAGCAGTCACGCCGTTGATATCTTATCGCTTTCTAACGGGTATGTTACAGATGCTAATATAACAAATACAACAGTCGTAATTTAAGAATGGTGTTGACTACGATATATGCAACGATAAAGTTGTACATAAATCCTGGTCCGATGTAGGTGCAAGCAAAGTGTTTCGTATGGTTTATAAACCTGTTCAACGTTCGTTTTTCGTCATTTCCCTTTCACTATATAGCGCCCCTGGTACTGTTTTTACGCAATTGCCAAATTATCGTGCCTCATGTCTGCAAGCTCTCCTCGACGTCAAAGTCTCTAAATTGCAAATCTCTGACCCCTGTGTTCAATTTCCGAGGTTTGGCTCGCTTGCAAGCATCTCCTTCTCCCTCGAAAAAGTAGACGAGCAAACTTTTCAACTGGTTTTGAATGAAATTACAGTGGGCTTGAAAGTGTGTTCTCTATACCAGCGTTAAAAATAACGTCAGGAACTGGATCGTTCTCATTCTCATGACAGGACGAGTTTTCATAGAAACTTCTCTAATTGATTTTTCTGAAGTGTTTATTCGTTGCGAAACATTTCACTAGGTCGTAGCCTGCGATGAACTCGTCGAACTTCATCGTTTATAAGGACATTCAAGTTGCTCATATTGAATTTGTTTCTTACTGAACTTTTTTGCTGCAATAATGGCTGAACTTTTGTTCCCCCACCTCTTTCACCTCACCTTTTTCGCCTCTGTAATAAACTTTTGACCTTGTAAAATCCCTGGTTTAACGCTTTTCGTGTGCAATTAAGAACGTCAATTCATTTCCGCGTAATCGTTCGCACACGAAAAAAAGCAAATTTGAAACCATTGCTAGTTCTCAGCGCCGTGCAATGATCTTCTGTTGCTGTATTGAATGGGAATTTACAAATTTTGTAACAGTGTTTCACTGAGGTGCCAACAAACCGCGAATTCTCCCCGATCAGTCTAATTGTCTTCCTCAGAGCCTTCACCGAATGCTTTTGTCCTTCCGTGAGCTCACAGAATTCTTACCAGGGAAGTACGCCAACTTACCATGGAATTTTGAATGGGATGAGTAGATCGATAGATCTATAAGGTTATTTACAAATATAGATAGCAAAACTGCAACCTGCATTTCACAAGCAACTTATGAGCAGGTAAAGTTTGTAATGGTGCAGTAGGGTGGAGGCTTGGTGGTGAGCTGTGAAGCATAAGCGAGGAATCGCATACGTCGAATCGAGTCGTGGTGGTTCAGTGGTAAGGTTCGACGTTCGACGACTCGATTCGACGTATGCGATTCCTCGCTTATGCTTCACAGCTCACCACCAAGCCTCCACCCTACTGCACCATTACAAACTTTACCTGCTTGTGAAATGCAGGTTGCAGTTTTGCTATCTATATTTGTAAATAACCTTATAGACTCTATCGATCTACCCAGGTCTCCATTCA
>MU931665.1:0-13551 GCA_036418165.1 Cooperia oncophora | reverse complement strand
AAACATGCCTGCGAGGCTTTAGCTCTCTGATTAGATGTAAAAAAGAGAGGCTGTCGAAAATGCTCAATTTCGTCGAGCTGACACTATAGTTTGAGCACAAATATTAGTGGAAACAGAAACTTTTATAGGCAAGAGATTTTTGCGAAACAAAGTGAAAACCAATGGCAAAACTTTTCATATTAAGCGAGAAAATTTGAGTGAGAAAAAAATTGCCCTTTTACGGGACCAACCCACTATGTTTATCCTATGGCGACATCAACTGAAGGGGGGGGGGATCAGATGGACTCCTGTCTAACGACCCAGGAAGGGAACAAGTGTTCGGATACGTCTAGGTATTCATTTCCGTTCTCATTTTGTCACTGACATAGCGTCATGAAGGCTCAATATGTGGTGATCCATGACAACAAAGCTGCACGTTACAAGGATCTTTCCACCAGGAGCCTAACTGTACCAGGAGACTCTTCGCTACTCTCTATGTAGCCAAGACACTGCCTCATTTCATCAACATTTGCAACTCGCATGACCATGACTTCATCGACCCACAATCGCGCGAGTTGTTCAACAACAGCATCTCTTATCTGAGGGAAAGATGACAAAAAGTTATCGACAATAATGAAAAAGTCTGGACTAAATCTATTTTTACAAAGCCTAAACAAGTCCGTTTGGTTCCTTGTTCCTTGTTCCTGAGCGTAACATTGTAACATGCAACTTACATATACTATTTAGAGTCCGGATCGGCAGCGGCTGACGCCGAGCTCTCCTCCTTCTTGTTTAGCTCGGCTTCGCCGAGCTGGCCTGGCTTCGCCAGGCGCACATCATAACGGGATGGAATTAGTTAATTGTATGAGCTGCTCATATTGCGCGGTAGTGGTCGAATCATAATAGACAGAGTAACCTAGCGAAATCTGCACCCCTCAGAGTTGCGGAAGGCGTGCTGGTTTCGGCCATAACGCCCATTCTATACGTAGATCTCAGAAATAGATAGGAAGTACAGAATATCAATATGTTGCACAGTAGATGAACACATTCCGTTTTTATTACATGCATCACAACACCAACGATGGGCGATTAACTTGTCATTAACATGCAATCCACCTGCTAAGGTTGCATGAATGGCTGCAGATGACAATATTTAGGCAGCGTTCATTGAATATCTTACAAACTACTTCGTTATTCGTTCTCATCAGTGATTTAATGTTGAAAAGCAAAAAAAATATTTAAATACTCACTGAACGCATAAAGTGTGTTCCAATATTGGAGTTTTTGATTTCTCCAAACTTCCTGTTTCAGGCGAAGTATATACCCCCCTAGTGGGATGAGTACATTTTCTAGTGCTATCAGAGGAGTGATGGCTGTGGGAAAATTTCGCTTACTGAGAGGTTTTTTGGCAGTGTAGTGGTCAGAGATGTCGTGAAAATGTCCCCTTATCTTTACTTATCAATTGATAAAATTGCTTGTCACTCGTCTCCATAATTTCGTGGTGTAGAGGCTTCAGCGTTTGATTGAACAACAACTGCATCGTTCTCTATCAGGCCCTATCAGCTGTTATCATTTCTTGCCACCCGCCGTCGCATTCTCCACCTTCCCCTTGATATCATTTGCTGAAATCAACGCCTAACTGATGCTGTGTACCGCGTTATGAGTATGTTGTCCTTTCCATTCTAACTCCCTTTATCAGTTCTTGTCACCCACATATTCCTGTGCCATAACCTATATCATACCTTGAAAAAACGCCCCAGTGTTCCAGTCGGACCGTCCCTGCTTCCTTCTCTTGCGCATGCTCAGATCGGGCTGAGCACGCGCAGGGGAAGGAAGCAGAGGGGGGGGGCCCAGTGCCCCCCCCCCTCTCGGCCCCACCCCACCCTGCCCCCGCACGAGCACACGTCCAGCTGCCACGCCAGCAGCTCGTGCAATGGCTCGGAGTGTACCGAATGGTTGTCTTATATAGCGGAGGCCGATATCACGATCAAAACATTGGATTGATACTTCCGCACCGATTTGCCTGTTTGCCTAGCGGTCGTTTTCGCCTCCAGCGAACTCGAACCCGTGAAGCATTTTGCGGACGGACAGACATACATACATACATACATACATACATACCGACAAACCGACACACAGAGTTAGTGGTTTATAGAATAGAAGGATTATTATTATTATTGTATTTATTACCCTAAAATCCCATAGATAAGAGCGGTCCATAGATAAGAGCGGTTTGTGCTAGAAAATGAAAATTGACGTTTGTATACGTTTTTTTGGCGTTGTGTGCTCATGATTATCGCAATAATAGCCTACAACTCTACCTTTATTCTTACTGTTTTCTATACTCTTTCTATCCTGTATCACCTGCTATGAAACGTCGTAAATCGTATACAGCAGCTTTCAAGCTAGACGCCGTCAATTATCGTGATTTGCATGGAACCTTGGCAGCGGCTCGTCATTTTGAAGTCACTGAAGCAATGATAAGAAAGTGGGTTGTTGATCGACAAAATCTTCAAGAGATGCCAGCAACGAAGAGAGCCCGACGATACAAAAAACCAAGAAATTGTTGTGAAATAAAATTTTAAAAATGTTTTTTCAAAATCATTTTTTACCGGTAAATTAAACCGCTCTTATCTATGGAATTTTACTGATCGAATGGGCTCTTCAAGTTCTATCCAGAGATCAAATTCCGGCATTTCTAGAGAGATTCCGGCAGAAATTCCGTTAAAATCGCTATTTTTCTATATGAATTGTTTATTAAGTGGGCGGGGTTTAGAGTTGAGGGGCGGAGCTTCTTCTAAACTTCTTCTCCGATTTTTATTTATCCATCCATCAAGTTAGAGGGGTGACTGCATTCAATTTCAATTTCATTCCAATTCATTTTTCACCGGTAAATTAAACCGCTCTTATCTATGGGATTTTAGGGTAATTGAAATATTAGATTATTATTATTATTATTATTTATTATTATTATGATATTGTAGTATTGATACCTTCATGCTTCTTCGAAATGTTTTACGATTCTTCAACCTTCACATGTTTCATTATTTTCAATTTTTCCAAATCCGCAGGCTAATGAATCCGGAGTGAAAGGGAGATGAAACCTATGTGTGTCTAATTCGTCGCTGTTAACCGAGAGCACAACCAGTCAGCCTATCCACTATAGCTTTCGCTTTTTATTGCACCCTGCCTACGCTAGTCCGGATTTGTGAGCAAAATGAACCAAGAGACGTTGAAACTTGAGCCACTGGCTTCACTAAGTTCTGAAAACATCCGCGCGTGTGACGCTAGCCTTGGCTGAAGTGTGGTGAGGGACAGAGATGCAAACGAGGAAATTTCTCTCAGAGGTTGGTCGTGATCTGAAAAAATTCACAGATCTACGGGCGGAAATTATATCGCACCAAAAACATGCGGATCCTGGATATTAACTTCCAGCTCTACAGGGGGGGGGGGCAAAAAAAGTCACTTTCCTTCATTGACGCTATAAGTTACACTTTATTAAATTCTGATCGGACATTTTACCACCATATTAAAGAGCATATTAAATACTATCATGACACTCCGCCACAGCCTTCTGGACGAGCGCCATCGAGAGATTCTGGCACGCGACCGCGATGTGGTGCCTGAGATCAGCGAGATAGTCGATTTCTCCGCCACCGTAGACCACCCTATTGAACTCCGCCCGAACCGGGTAATTGAGGGGATTCAGGTCAGGTGACCTACTTGGATATTCCATCTTCTTTAGGTACTCAGCCCCCTTCCATTCCAAGTAGGCGAGAGTTTCTCCAATGCCCTTCGATTCCATGTGGTGGCACCCAATGCTGTAGCAGTACAAAGTTTCCAAGAAGGTACGGGCGACGACATGTGAGGAGGATATTCTTCTCGAGTTGCTCGATGTAACCGCCAGCGCTCACCTTCAGTCCGGGTCCACGAAGAAAATATTGGTCTTCCATTCCAGGTACGTCCGGTCCATACCATCAACCCGCGCCTTTTTGCGACTGTGGTGAAGATGATGTCCTAGACCGTGGCGACGTTGTCGGAGCTGCTCGATGTTGGAGATCTTCCAGATCGAGAGTACTGGTCTCCAGGTAGCTATCCATGGGTGACTCCATACTAGAAGTTTCGCAGCTGTTTGGAGGTGACATGAATTTCAAAGGTCTTCTCCAGTCAGGCCTGCCGATGACCCCCACCACCCCCCCCCGGCTCCCGACGCCCCCGATGACTCCATATTTGACTGTTACATGAAAGGCTGATGGGCAGAGGGCAGGCCCCTGCCTTATCGAGCCAGCATCGGTTGGGTGGTTCTTTCCTCGCCCGATACTTCGGTCCACATCTTCTCTCTGCCCCGCGCCACGCGAAAAAATTAGAATAGTGACTCCGGTCGAAGCGACTTTTTGCCCCCCCCCCTGTCATTTACCATTCAGCACATTTAGCTCTCCTCACAATTTAACACTACTGTATCCCCGAATTCTCGGAATCGTGGCGCGAACTCCCGACCCCCTGTAAAAGAATTCCACAGGGGTAGCTGATAGTCTCCAACTTCACTCTCTTCGTCTAGACAACCTCGCATCGTTCGGTGATTGCCGCGTTTGATTCTTTTGTGTCTGCGAGGTTGTTAGGTGGAATTGTTTATTGTCGGCCTAACGTTTCGACCAGATCGTTATCCTCGGAAACCAAGAATACCGCGGCAAATAATACTAACAACTAACTGGGCGGCTTTTTCCCGCACTTGCCGCGGTTGGACTTGGCCTACGAGGACGACGATCCGCGCTCGAAACGTTGCGGCCCCGTCAAAAAACAGTTCCAGCTGGCGCAGTTTGTCGACGGGGGGCATTCGGCTTTTCATAGATGTGCCGACCCATCTAGGTAGCCTTTTCACGAGTTGGCACGTTTTAGGATGGTGGGGCTAGACAATCGTTACTCCAGCTTCACAAGCGTTCACTAAGGTTCTACATGCGTGGCATTTCGTAAAGCGGAACTAGGAAGCAGTGTTAGTATAAAATGCACCCCCCCCCCCTTCGCTAAACAGCGCCCGTTCAGCCTAACAACCTCGCAGGCCACAAAAGATTAAACACAAACTCCAGTGGCCAATATCGACTTACTAGCGAGTAGCACATGCGCTTACAGCTTAAGCACGAAATCCTGGCACACAAAGCTCCATTGATTACAACTTCATGAGCCTTTTGAAGCCGACGCTTACAATGTAGGAGGCACATGGTTACAGACGCTTCCATTCTTTTCTTTTCACCCGCCCAAGTGCTGCTTCCCTTTGACAAACTTAAACCGTAGTAAAGGAAGGGCCATTCTCTCAGACGAAAGGTAGCGAAAGGTGCAGGTGAGCAGAAACGACCTCTATCCACTGCACGTCTTCGAAGTTCTCCCCACCTTCAACTAACTCTCTTGGCCCCCAAGCGGATCTGATTTTCAAGGGAGACATCTCAGGGATAAATTTTCAGCGGCTTAGGTGATCTGTGGTACTTTTACGGCGACGGCTGCAGTGTGGGCTATTTCGGGCTGGGCGCATGTGTCACTCAAGTTTGGGCGTCAAAGTATCCCTGAGGAAAGTTTTCAGTCAGTTCTACCGCCGCAGAAGTATGTAAAACTCGATTTTTTGGTATAATTTTCAAAGAGTGGGCCATGAAGGATAGAAAATGTACATTTCTATAACCGATATCTTGAAAACTGCGAAAGCAATATTGCGCAACATTGAAAAATATTTGTTCAGACCATGTCATTAGTTGTCATTGGCTGTCAACAATATCATCCGTTACGTAAATGGACGATCCGTCTAAGTAATGCTTTCTGGTTTTGGATGACTTGTAAGCGCAATAACTGGTTTGCGATAAGGATAGCGGATATTTACGTAACGGTCCGACCAAATCGGGTTTGCCCACCTCGATCTTATCACTGAAGCTTCCCATTTCGCTCGGACGAATCACAGAAAAGCGCAGTGGAGTATAAGATGCCCAGCCATTTTCAAATAGTAGAAGAAAGGGAACGACCAGAGGAAGATGCATGAGTGCAATAAGATCCCAACCCTCGATCGTGTGTGAATCACCAGCTTTTGGGAATTGCTGTGTCTGTAAGGTCATAATTGCTTTGGAAACAATTTTGGGCACGTCAAAATACACAGAAGAAGGTGATTAATGAACATTTTATTATTCTGGGATGACTCGTACTCAGAACGACGGAATTCTACTAGTTGGCACGGAAACTCAAACGAGTGAAGGAGCCGTAGCCTAGAATAGCATGGAAGCCATCGCCAATGCTTTAATAACCAGGCGCCGTTCGTGGTGGTGGGCAGTGGTCGCAGCCACCACCGCTGCCAGCAGCACCAGGTTCTCCTGGAGCTCCAGGTGCTCCAGGGTTTCCGGGTGCTCCATCCTGTCCTGGGTCTCCTGCGGGTCCTGGAGGGCCGGGTTGCGAGCTTCCGGGTGCTCCAGGGTTTCCAGGTGGTCCAGGTGGTCCTGCAGGTCCAGGTGGTCCTTAAATAGGAATGATTTTAAAAAACTAACACAATAAATCATTGACTGTGTACCGTGTGACAACTTACCAGCTGGTCCAGGTGTGCCGGGAACATCGATAGTTTGTCCAGGTCGTCCTGGGTTTCCAGGGGATCCAGGTTGTCCATCGTTTCCAGGGGCTCCAGGTGGTCCGGGTGGTCCAGGAGGTCCTTGTCCTCCTCCCTGAGGGCTGTGTCCAGGGGCACCAGGTGCTCCAGAGGGTCCAGGAGGTCCAGGGTTTCCAGCGGGACCAGCTGGTCCAGGAGGGCAGTCGAAGCAGAAGTCAGCAGCTGTGGGTGCAGCTCCAGGGGAGGCATCAGATCCAGGTGCTCCTGCATTTCCAGGTGCTCCGTCTCTTCCGGGATGACCGTCGGCTCCAGGTGGTCCTGGTGGGCCGGCAGCTCCAATACCGCAAGAGCAGCAAGCGCCACCACCGCCTCCTGAAAAGTGAATGATCTTAAAGGCTGCTTTCCCTCTAGTATAATGTTAAGCGAACAAACCTCCACCAACGGCTGAGCCTCCTTCAGCGTACGTGCCGGCACCACGGGCTCTGGCGGGAACGCGGAAGTGTTGCTGCCATGTGTGCCTCTTGATACGGCTCTCAACTCCCTTGGTTGATTCAAACTGAATATGCAAAAGAGAGCTTTTCAAGAAGAAAAGCTATGCGTAAAAGAAAATAAGAAAAGAAAAGTGTGAAGTAATTACCCGACGGAATTCATCCCAAAGGCCATCAGTACGGTGACGGCAAAATTCAACCTGAATCATATGATGTATGTAAAAGAAATGAATTCAACAGAAAACAGAACAGTAAGCTGTCAAAATAAGGAAAGTACCTCGTTCTGAAGAGAGGACTGTACGTGCTGCATGTAGTTGTACAGCATAGGCACAGCCACGATAGCAGTTAATGTGGCAACGGTGGAGATGGCAATGCCGAAGAAGGCAAGGCGTTTGAGGCCCTCGGCCTCAGCCAACTTTGTCTTCTCATCGGCCATTGCTGAGTCTGATTTACTCTTACATGATCGTGCTTATATAGTAGGAGCGGGAAACCGGTCTCAATGAAGATTAGCACTGAACTGGTAGCGCCAACAAGGTACGGTAGCCGCTCCCCCCGCGTCGACATGGCGGCCGCTAGTCACCTCGTTTGAATTAGTCGTGTTAATACGCTATTAACAGGTGACTACACAATCACCAGGCGATTACTAGTTGATAAGGATATCACAAAATTTTCAAATTAGAGGAGAGTTCGCGCTCAATGCCTTTCTGCCTCGAAAGATGGATACGAAGCCTAAAATGTTTGACTAGGTATTTCTTGCTGCAGAATTGCACCTGCCCACCTTCCAGCGCTACCCTTCCTCGGCGCGGAGTGTCTGCTCGACGAGAGTTTACCGAGTGGGCGCCTGAGATATCACAGGAGGGTGTAATAGTAATCATAGAATTGATGTAATATTTTTCCGAGAAATTCGTTGCTTTCCTAGTGTGAAACCCTAGTGATCCTTGTAAGAAATCCTAGTAGAATCCCAGTAAGAAGTGTAAACGTAAAAGTAAGAAATAAAGAAGTAGTTATAATTAGAAGAGGAAAACTAGCGTTGAAGGCTGAATTCTTTTCATGAACAATCGGCCAAAATAATGCGCTCGTACGAATGTCCAGTTTCTTTTTTCCTTTCCTTTAACCCATCTGAGGAGCATATTTCTCGGAAGAACGTCCCAATAAATCGACATGCAGACATACCCACACTTGCATTAATTTGTTTACAAAGCACAACGTTTACGTCTTTTTTTACTATTTTTATTTGGATCACATAGAGTAGTCCACAGCAGCAGATAGCCATCATTTCGGGATAATCTTCGAAGCAAAGGACAAGGAGTGCTACAAGTAGTTCTCACATCAAACGTTACCCTCACATGGCAACAATCTACAGCTGGTATGCATCGCGCGAGGATAAAGCCCCGCCGTTGAACAGCTCCATTTCGGGATGCGACACGCATTCTTCTCCCATTCAAAATCCTATTGGCCTTTTGAATGCGATGTGACCGATTGAGGAGGCCAGCCAATGTAGAAATCAATGTTCTTATCCTCGCAGACAAATCTGGTACTACTTTACCATCCCCGATGGCAGAGATCTTGGCAGGTAAAGGCTGGAGCCGATCCGGGATTTAATCCCCGGACAGTGCGTAACCGTGCCATTTGCCACTAAATCACCTCTGCCTCACTTACTAGCAATTATTTTATCAATTTTTTGATAAGCAGTAGCTTGTCATACAAAGCATTTGAGGGAGACGAAGTGTAAAAAAATAGTTCTCGGAACAAATGCGAGAACTGTGCCTCCAAAACTGTTCCTCCTAAGCACTAATTTCCTCCCTACACCACTTACCCAGGTAGGGAGGGCACGGTACTTCATTTAACACGTTCTGGACTTCGTGACACACATGGTGTGTCATGAATTCGTTTCCATGTGATGTTTTATTGGATTAATTTGGCTCTCCTTCCATCTTCCACGATTGTCAAAACACAGTGTCGGTTACGAAAAATGCTTATCTCATAAGCGATTGTAAGCAGGGAAGAAATTACTGATGAAAAAGATAAACTGTTCCGGAGTTGCGCGCAGTATGGCCGTCCGCAATGTGTCAAACGTGCGATGTCTTTCAGGTGGAATATTTCGTTTGGGGTGGCTGTAATTTTATTTTGCAGTCGTGCTTAAAGGGGAGGTTCTGCTAAAACAGCACAACCTCCACCACAGCCAGATAGAATAGGCATTGATCTCCTTCTCTCCAGATATAGAAATAGTTTAGTTCTAAGTTGGACGCAAACGGGATGTCAAAGTCCTCATAAGCCTCCCTCAGTCAGCAACTTGGTGTCAGCTCACTTTTCTTAGGAACGAAATGTTATGTCATCCTATGAATGAATCATTCATCATTTTATCATTCATCGTATGAATTTGCTCTGAAGCCAAATACATGGCCCATCCTTACGGAACTCACAAACATTTAACACATTATCCTAATTGATAGGAGCTTGTTGATACAAACCCGTTTTCGTCGCAATAGGAAACCAGAAGTGATCGGCTTAGAGCGCTTACGCTGATTTTCATATTGCTATTTTTGTTTCTTGCTGTCTTTCTGCTTTCTTCAGAACCCTAGAAGAAACCTGCGGATTCCTATCCGTCTGAATGAAGCGCGACCTATGGGCGCAAAGTAAATAATTGAGTGAAAAATTCAAGAACTTCGTTCATACAGTCGCGGGAAAAAATTTGGATGAAGCTTTGAAAAGGCATTTTCATTTTCTGTTTTAAGCTATCTAATCTCTTCTTATACACCAGTATTAGGGTCAGAAGCTAAGAATATAATGTTATAATACAATAATATTAAAATTTTGGTTGAGCCGAGATGTAGTGGCAAGTGGCGCCACTTACTACGTCTGGGGTTCAAAGCCCGGATCGGCTCCCGCCTAAACCAACCGAGCATTTCGTGCCTGCGGGGAAGCTAATTAGTAGTAGACTCGTCTAAGAAGATAAAAAAGTCGACTCCTACACTGGTAGCCTTCACCCCACTCGCAAGTCCCCCTCCCCACCTTCCTCAAAATGTCTCATCGCAGGAATCTTCAAAATTCTGTTACTGCAACGCATTCGATCAACCCTCTTATTTAGAGTAGCTTTTTTAGGAGTACTTGATTTGAGCAAGTAACGTTTCATGTACAGTTCAAAACTTTTAGGTAAAGCTATTGAAAAGCGCGCGACTTGGGCTTGTTCCAAGTTTTTTTCCGCGACTGTATTTTCCTTTGTGTTGACTGTATGAGTGGACCTTTCTGTTTTGCTCTTCCATCCTTAAAAAAACTTAAAAAAACTTTTGCCTATGTATTTCTCATGGAAGTAGAATCGGCACGTGATACGCTTGTAAGAGTAAGAACCCGTTCTTGGCTCATGCAGTTCACTGCTTCTTCCTTCTCCCATACATGTCACACTTCGTGCAAACAATTATCATTGTTCGCACCGTTACGTGGTTGTTGTCTTCCCCTAACACGGAAAACACACATAAACAATCTCTTTAGGCAAGTAAAAGGATACCAAGAACAAACTGGACACACTGACTGCGTGGTAATACGCTGAAGCACTCACAACTAAATTCATCACCTATGCATATTGTGGCTTTCTTTGTATCCTTATTTGTCAAACAGAGCATCTGGCAGTATCTCTGAGCAAGCAAAATCTGGATGATCATGCTGAGCAGGGAGAGGCAACTCTGTGAGTCCTTGTAGACGTACCAGGTATCCAAATGTTATGTATGATACGCTGACGAACGAAACCAAATCATTCATTTTGGAATGCCACGTAGCACAGAGCGACCGAAGAAATGCTTTTTTTCGCTCAACCTTCCAACTCCTACGCTTCTCGAAGCTTATAGAAGCTGAAACCACATGGTGCTTTTAAAGGCAGCGCCCACATTCATTTGATGTTCCCGCGCCCTCTCTGGATATCATAGCCCTCCCTATGAGGATGCAGTATGTACTAGTTTTGCATCTCAAAAAGGCGAGAGGATAGCGCCGTTCGCTAGTGAAGAGTCGGCCGCCCCGCCCACCTGGCCAGCATAGGGTTCTATATAGGGCATTTTCCATGATTTTTCTGCTTTTTTTCACTACTGGATCACGTATTATATGATGAGCTCCATAACTCATTATTCTGAAAGTCGGGTCTTCAACTTAAAGGCAGTTGGCACGATAAATCGCTACAGGTGTAGGATTTGTACAACTGGCTTAACAGAATTCCGTGACCTCGGACAGGCGCTGCGTGAAGCCTTTTCCAAGGAGGGTACCTCTATAACGCCCTATTGAGCAACAACTTTACGTCCCAAACGCCTTCCTTGCCCGCCCGCCCACAAACGGACGACCGTTTCTGACGCTCGTATTCATTCATTTGCTGAGCAAATTATGAAGGGATTGGTATGAAGCGGCGGTGATGCTGCATGCATATATGGGTACACATATGCAGCCGTATCTTCGGTAGCGGTGATTGGCAAGATGCCTACGGGAAACTCGTCCGAAATCGATTTACAAGTCACTGAGAACGAAGGCTTTTTCTTCGCCGGATTTTGACCGTTTCACTCCGTTCTTTCGCCATTTCCCCACTATATAGCTCCCTACTAGCATTTTAGGCGAAGTAGGAAACCATCGTGCCAACTGCCTTTAAAGGCTATGCCAAAGCGTAGTATGGCAAGCCAGGTGCGCGGGCGACACCCTCTTCACAAGCGGGTGGGGCCATCCTCTCGTATTTTTGAGCTGCGAAATTAGTATATCCTCCACCCTTGTCGACAAAGCTACGATATCTAAGGAGGGCGTAGGAACATCAAATGAACGCGGGCTGCCTTTAATAGGTTGCGCCGAATTTCAGCATTTACAGCAGTGTTTAACATCTCCGTACCCCGTGGCCACTAAAAACAAAACTGGTCACACTTCGTTGCGCAGCATATGGTTGGTACCATTTTTTAGCATGTCGTCGTTCTAAATGGCACCTTCTAAACACTTTTTGAAAGAGCAAGGTATTGTAATATTGGTATACTACATATCGTAAGAGCATGGCTGAGGGTCTTATTTTAACGTGGTTTAGTTTCGTTTTTTTGGTGGGATATTCCCACTTAAGAAACCTGTGGTCTTGCCTTGTGACTAACAAAGATGGCATTGTAATTGCCCTTAGACCGCAAATATCTACCATGAGCACAGTCACCAGCTGGTATTCAAAATGTGAAAGTACAAAGCACCCGCAGGTTTGCCGTGTATAACGTCTCGCCGCAACCGTGTGCAACAGTAAATGCGTTCTTCCCTCGGAGGCATTTCATTACATTCAGGCCAACAAGGGGAGCCTGCCATTCTCGAATTGGCTTCACCAAACCTACCGCGCCTTCACTCCGCGGTCGGGGAAATACCGCTGAAGCTGACCGGTTGGGTTCCGAACATCACTGAATGTAATTTGCGGAAAAGGGGAGGTTCAACCAGCCGCAAACCGCCGCAATAACCGCACTGCTACAAATCCCTTCAGATAGGGTGAAATGAGATGGTGGATACCGCTAGATTCCTGTGCGTGGAGGGATCAGCAGTGTATGGAACGTTCAACTTTCAATGAGTATGTCATCACCTTCTCCTTCAATACGGGCCAGAATTCCATTTTTGACCTCTGGACACGGAAACAATGCTTTGAGCCTCTTTTTTGGCTCCTCGCCCAGTTTTCAAACCATCTGATGCATTTCAGCCCTAATTCGAATGTATAGTCAATGAAGAACTTAATCTTCAAAACAAATCTCTTCCTGTTAAAGTTCTTTGTTACAGGCGGTGATTAGTGACAAACCGAAGCGACCGTCGATGGAGGCGAGTTACGCATTTGTAAACGAATAATATTCTCCTACTAGTACAAATGATTTACGGCCGACAGCTGCGGTAATCTGTCCTGCAATCGGTCTCACTTCATGAACCCTGTTCTCTGTGAGAGTCGTTCTAGTTCCCATATGCAGATCAACAGAGGATCCTCCTCCTTTTCACACCATTTCTATCCCGTAAACAGTTCCTCTCTGAAGAATCTCGTTACGAAGGCTTCTGGGAGT
Source organism: Cooperia oncophora (assembly GCA_036418165.1). NCBI lineage: Eukaryota > Metazoa > Nematoda > Chromadorea > Rhabditida > Trichostrongylidae > Cooperia > Cooperia oncophora. Next base: position 484 of record MU931665.1, on the reverse strand, counting down.
CTCTGGTACCTTTAATCACCGATCCGTTCTCTTAGATAAACGGAAGGATCACAAAACTAGTCATGGTGTGTGTAATTAATATTATCGCCTTGCGCATCAAAGCCACGGCTACACTATCGTGTGAATAGCATATTTATAAAACAAATGTGTTTACAGAGATTAGAGCTTGGCTCCATAGGGAAACGCCACAACAAGCCACAGCGCCACTGTGTTCTGCAAGTCCAGGGCCAAATATCACCTACTATATAATTTGCTTAGTCTGTCTGTTCGTTTGTTTGTTGTTTGTCTGTCCGGAAATTCGGTTCGACCTGAAGAACGACTTGGAGAGGTCGGGTCAAGGTGGGGATGGGTAGGGCATGGGACGCGATGTAACCACACTTGACCCATGCTAAGCTCCGCCCACAGTGGGCGAAGCTTAGCATGGGTCAAGTGTGCTCTGGTGGCAGTGTGGTGTGGCACGCCAGAAGTTGGCGGTGCCAAAAAT
>MU931664.1:0-20593 GCA_036418165.1 Cooperia oncophora | reverse complement strand
GTTGTGAATCATTTCCTGAAAAATACGACCCCCCTCCAAATAAGGGTCTTGATACGACCCCCCCTGTACATTGCAAACGTTCTGTTTCGCATCGTTTTCCTTTGCTTCTTTGGCCGCGCTGTCAACAACAAACCCTCGCAAAACATTAAAATTAGGCGTGAGGGATACGGTAGCCAAAAAGCGCGCAAGGAGTGTAATTGCATCCAATCGCCCATGCGCTGCGTCCCTCTTGCATTACACGTCACCCACACGCGGCGCGCTAATACAAGCTCATTGGTGCGCGTTATTTTTCGTCCTCAAGCCAATTTCAAGCCAAACACTCAAAAGTACCCCTTTTTTGAACACCTATAACTTCGTTGAAAGTAAAACTCTCGGAGAGGGGGAAGTGGGAATGAGTAGAGCTAGGTTGGCTCTTGTTACCTGGATTGAACGATTTCTGAAACATTTCCTTTCTAGAAAGTTTCACCCTTGTGATCCTCTTGTGATCATGGGGGCCCAACCCCGAGTCGCCACATCCATGGCAAGCTTTATATGGCCTTTTGAAAAAAAGAACTGTGCCGGACGCATGAAGCCTTCCACTTTCCAGCACAACTTTCATTTTATCGTTAGGCCTGCTATTCGAAAAAATCTCCCTTGTGATCATCTCGTGACCACTGCCCCACGACACTAAAAATCAACACCGCCGACGCATAAAACCTCCGCTTGGTTTAAAAACTTTGGTATGCTTTTGAAACGCATGTTTTTGCCAAGGATATCAAGAAACAGTTCATTGGGCGCCAATTGGCATCACCTCTGCGATGCGCCATGCACAACGCTTTCACGCAGAGCTATTGGGAAGGTGCAACTTCTACAAAGGGCTTCCTAGGTGCAAGTAGATGTGCTCCCGAGACAGAAAGGTCCGGAGGTGTACTTTCATCTGTTTATTTATTCATGGCGGATATTTATTGGCGCGGAGGTGGTGTAGTGACAAGTGGCGCGCTTACCACTCGCGCGGTCCTGGGTTCGAATCCCAGGTCGACACCCGCCCAGGCCAACCAAGCCTTCTACCCTCCGGGGACGGTAAATTGGTACCAGATTCGTCTGGGAGGATAAAACACTGACTTGTACATCGGCTGGCCCCCGCAAGTCATTGTATAGGCCACATCGCATTCAATAAGCCACTACGATTCTGAATGGAAGTAGAATGCGTGCCGCATCCCACAAAGGGATTGATTAACGGCGAAGACTTTATCCTTCTATTTATCGTGCATTTAGTGGAGGCGGTATACTTAAAATTGTCAAAAACAGTCGGCACGGTGTCAGCAGGAGCCGAATCCGTCTGGATTCGACTTTTGCCTGCAACTCAGCACTCTTGTGATGACATATGGAGCACGCGGTGCGGTGTGAAATAGCGGTTGTTAAACTAAAGCGATGGTATCTTTGCTACATTTCCAGTAATTTTCTTCAGCATATTATAGCTATAGCATATAGAAATGGGACCATAAACGTGATCTATGAGATAACAGAATAACACAGAGATATAATATACAGAATCTCTTGGGGGTGGCGACGCTCGGCTGAGGCCAGATTGACCTCTAGGGCTGGGCGTGAGTCGCGCGAGCTGGACGTTGTTTTGGGGGTTTTCGTGCTTGCATTCCGCACGAGGATTCGTAATAACGTCTTTAAACAATTGAACAGGCGTTCACGAGAGAATGTTGGTGAGATAACCCACTGCTAGCCTAGCCAGCGTCGTGACGAGTCGATGTGGGGACATCTGGGTGTGTTTCTGAGCGGAGCTCCCCATTTGTTAAGTCATGAATACTTGCCTGACCATAGGTATCCAGCCCAGAACGGGGGTTACGGGGCCCACTGAGCAGTAAACGACATCTATAACAGCACGACATTAAAAGTGGAACCCATAACCACTCTCCGACTGAAAAAGTTGATTGAGTTTGATGAGTCGTAGTTATGTGACGGTAACATAAAAGATAAGAAGTTAGTCAAGTGAACACATACAAAATTGGACTTTAGTGATTTTAGTCTTTGTTGACTATGAAAGGCTCAATTTCAGCATGTGGAGTTGTGTGGTGGCCCCTGTCTTACACAGTAATGGCGGTTAAATGGCTACGAGTCAGTTGGTGGTGTTATCTATGTATTCCGCTGTGATCGTGATCGTTGGATCAGAAAAATTTGCTGTTCGATGATAGATGATCGTTTATTGCCGAGAAATGCCCGTGTGCAACATACTGTTTGTGGTGACGTTAATACATTACAATGACATGCAACTCGATGAGACCCATAATCAAGCTATGCACTTGCAGCGTGTGGAAGAGAAAACTAGCTGCGCGTCAATAAGATGCGCGCTGATCATTGATATTTTCTAAATTTAGCACTTTGCCCAACCAATCGAGCCCAAATCACTACCTGGGATGACGCAAATCAGTTGAATTACTACCCCAGAAGTATCACTCCTGTCGTCGCGTTTATCCGTCCATTTCACTAATCAACAGACCATTTCCGTCTCCAGCGCTGCATTGTTATCCCTTTTTTGCCTTTCGCTATGGAAAGCTGAGAAGCTGTTGAAAGTGAGGGGGTTTAGTTGGAAGTCGGGAGGAGCGAGTATTGCAATAGAGCTTATTTTCGGCGACGTGTTGAGTAAGAACGTCCACGAGGTTCCAAGTGGTTCCGCCAAATTCTGAAGCGCATTCGACACCCAGGTCCTAGGGCAAGTTCTGCAAAACACGATTTCGAAAGATTCTCCTTTGTGCGTGCCGAGTCCCCCCACCACTCTTCTCCATCATACCATCGTCTTTCCATCTAGCTTACTGCGACTTTCTGAATTTCCATCACCCTTTACCAGGGAACTTTACAAATATTGCCTTTAGTTCATTACCTCTATTCTCCAAACTCAACCGCCGAGTACTCAGAGGCATAGGCGAGGAGAGTGCCCGAAAGTACGACAATCACACTCTCCCTCCTTCTACCGGCCAAATACCACCCCCACGTTTGAGACTCCAAACATACACGCTCTGTTGACACTGCCTCGTAGCTTTTCCTCTAGACGATAGCCCAAATTTGGGTTGTAGGAATACAGAATCTGAGTGCACCACCTCTGAAGCATCATTCTTGTACCAAAGGTAATAAGGGGCCGTTTAAGCGGTGTCAGGGTCTTCTAAAGGAAGGAAATGACCGTGAATATCTGGTTCTAGTTTCTCTTTCGAAACCATGCACCCGTCAAATGGACGCTCAAATGTATCATCAACAGGACGCAACCATCCGCGGGTAGAATTTTGCAGGGGTACGATCCTTCCCTAAAAACTGCTCCTTTGCTGCAACTCCTGCTCACCCTCACTCGCTACCTTTTTCTGATATTTCTTCCCTATAATTCCTCCATTTAGTCCTCTCTCCAGCAATTGAATGCGTCGGGTATCCTCAACCTGTGACTTGCCCTGATCCTCAGCTCTGAATGAAAGTGTTAGATAGCCTTGTGCTAAAATAAAGTGGCTGACAAGCTTCCGCGGCTTTGGCTCTTTAGCTCTGAAACACGAAGGAAATACGATGTTCAACCAGTAGATTATGGGCACAAAATACTCTCGGCCAAAATCACGACTGAAATTATGACAGATAACAACCCACTCCACTGATTACACTATCGTGTTTTCAAGCATGCTGACCAATGCTAACCGCAGTTTATTCCTTACCTCACTAGGTCGACCAAAAAATCTGAATAATTAATGTAAACTTACTTATTACATCGCTTTGAACTCTTCATTTGCCGGCTTCTGCATTTTTATCTTCTTCGCGGATTTCCACTTTAGACTAGTGTGGTTTTCGTAGACTGATCCTCGATAAGTGAAAATATTCGACTATTGTCAAAGTCGTTGATAGGATGAATTAGGAAAAAACTTGCTCGACAAAAGTGACCGTGGGCAGCTAAAATGAGCCATTCAAGAAAGGTCATTTTGGTTCCGTTGAGGCGCAGTTCAGCTCGGGGGGCGGAGGGGGGGCATTTTGCACACGGCACGTTCGCCACTTCCCATCTACGTGGTCATCGCTTTACACGATTTGACAGGTATTCTTCAAGAGAGTTGGCAAGTGGTTGCTACAATTTTTTTTGATATCATTTCGCAGGTTTCCACATGATTGCTCGACACGTTAATAGGAAGCAGCAACGTGTAATGCCCCTCCGCCCACTCTCCCCCTCCAAGCCGAACTGCGCCCTGGAAGATGCATCTCGTCCTGAACGGCAATTTGCTCCAGAAGAAAATGAAGGGTGTTCTGGATGCTGAGCCTTCATGGAACAGTTGCGGGCTAGCAGTGGAGCGTGTTTGGAGCAAATCAGGGATCCTCTAGAGCAATGGCAGGAAACGCTGAACAATGAGCGTCTATAGTTTGAGAGAGAACTTTTATTGTTTCTGCTAGGATGCTGGATTATGGGCGGGAAAAGTAAACAGTGGCGTAAACCAAAGGCGAATACCACACCAACCGAGCAATTGTGCTGACCATCACACCACTGAAATCAACTCCACACCCCATCTCACTATTTTGCACAAGGTCATGGGGGGGGAAAGTCTGGGTTATAGTTCTGAATGGCATGATCGCTGCAGATGTAAGACTGTGTCAGCGAGGCTGAGGTTCGTCTCGAATCCAGCGAAAACAACTGGTGGAAAACGACTCATGTGAACGATGTGATTCACTCTTGTAGCTTGCTGAGAGAAAAAAAACGAAGCGGGCTCGCACTGCTGAACCCATCCCCTTACACGCCCCACCATGTGCAGCTAAAAGATCTTTACATAATTCGTTAAAATGATGCCCGGTCTGCCTGCCATTTCCCCCCCCCCCTTTCGGTAGTTGTGATAAACTGGTTCGTGGACTGAGACGACGAAAAGTAGTAATAAATGAAAGAAAGACAGAAAACTAGTTTTTGCTTCTACTAGCGCATGAAAAAAATCATCAAAAACTTCGCTCAGCCAAGAGCTTTTCCCCTAACCGGATGTACTTCTATTCACCTTTTCACGCCCTGTAGTCTCTGCTTGGCCTAGGTTTTATATTAGGTTGTCCCAAAGTTCTGGGACACTTTTTGAATCTCGTATCAGATTTTTCCGCAGCCATTTCGAGATCCAGTTATGTGGTCTATGGGAAGTGTGTGAGGTAAGCATTCCACAGCTTCTTCACCGTCCCTCGCAGTCGCTGTTCTCATATGAAAAACGGTAATTGAAATTCATCATTTTCGACACACTTCGCTATATGAATCTCTACCAAGCCACAACGTGGTTGGAGCCATAAGCGGCATTTCCCTTATTTAGATCTTGATGTTAGCTTCCACAGTACGGCTTTGGAATGGCTCAATTGCTTCTGCTTTAGTGACTTCTATCCGGGTGAAAAACTTCGTCCAAGGAGGCCACCTGCCTTGGATTTGGACCTACTGTGTTCCTTGATTAAAACCAATTCGTACGAATCAACTTGCTACCTAGTCCTTACACTTGACTGGTCCCAAAGCACAAATGAGAGAAGGCCTCGCTCCCTTAGAAAAGTTCTGAAGTTCGGTCAAAATTTTTCTCATCAGTTGACCAGTACTCCAAGGGGAGCACATGTGGGTACTGTCTACAACTTCTCTCCCGCTTCCGCTGTACGGGCTGGTTGAACAGCACTGTAACTATCAGGTCGTTCAGTATGAAATGTCCGTTTTTCAGAAGTGCATAGTTCGAGAGTCCGTATCTAAGGCAAAACGCTCCGGCAGTCCTTGGTACTGAGTTTTGGTAAAGGTGCAGCCTCCCTCTTTCTTACCTTCGGTGGACCTCCGGCTGCCGTGGAATCTGACTTTTTTAGAAAGGTTTTTGTAACGACATGGACAAGTCCAAATTGCGTGTTGTCTTGGAGTACGAGTTCCGCCGTGGAAGCACCGCAGCACAGGCAGTTCGGAATATCACCGTCGTCTTTGGAGAGGATGCCCCTAACGAACGAACAGTACGTCGATGGTTTGCAAAGTTTGAATCCGGCGACTTCGATCTTCAAAATGAGTCGAGAGGACGGCCCGAGTGCAAGCTGAACAACGATGAGCTTAAAGCCGTAGTGGAAGCTGATCCCACTCAAAGTACTCGAGAATTAGCGGCAAAGTTTGGAGTATGTAAGGTGACGATCTCGTCTCATTTGAAGCAAATTGGCAAGAGTAGGAAGCTGGACCGTTGGGTACCGCACGACTTGAGCGATCGTCAGAAGAGGGTCCGCCTTGAGGCTTGCCTTTCCTTACTTTCTAGGCAAAAAAGCGAGCCTTTCTTACACCGTCTCGTCACATGTGACGAGAAGTGATCCATTTTCGTAACAGGAAGCGGTCTTACCAGTGTTGACACCTCGACCGCAAACCTACGCCGAAGCCCGGACCTCACGCGAGAGGAGCTATGGTATCCAGTTGGTAGTCCTCGGCAGAGGATTCACTACAGCTTTACGAGACCTGGTCAGGCGATCACGGCGGAGGCGTACTGTCAACAGCTGGAGGAAATGATGGAGAAGCTTGCTGTTATGCAGCCGAGAATGATTAACAGAGACCGACCGCTCCTACTGCAGGACAACGCTCGGCCACATGTGGCAAACTCGACCTTGTTAAACCATTACACCGGCATTCTCCGACTTGGAAACTCTCGTTCATCCTCCTTACTCTCCCGACCTAGCACCTACAGATTACCATTTCTTTCAAGCTTTAGATCACTTCTTGCAGGGAAAATTATTCAATTCTTATGATGATGTAGAAAGTGCCTTTCATGATTTTATTGCCTCTCGCTCCCCAGATTTCTATAGAGATGGAATTAATAAGTTACCTTTAAAATGGCAAAGATGTGTTGATAACTTAGGATCATATTTTGATTGATTGTAATTTGCGTTGTATGAGATATGATAAACTGAAGTTGACTCTCAAAAACGGACATTTCATACTGAACGACCTAATAGATAATGTGAGTGGATGCTTCTAGTATGAATCAGCTCCTGGAGCGCCAGCGCGTAAATTCCCAGGAAGGGCAGAACCGACTTAGCGCAATCTCCTATCAATCAGCTAGGGGCGATGAGCTGGTAATATGTGGTGGAGTACCTTTCTCCGCTGCTCGAAACGGAATCCTCGCTTCCAACGCTATCCAGGCGCCCTTTGGAATTCAACTGCCAAGTGGGGCGGAAATCTCCACATTTCTTAGCTGAGGGAATTCCACCACGTCTTCGTGCTAGCCTGAATTTAGCTCTTTTCAGAATCGCCGTCTAAACTAATTATTTTTTATCTTTCGCCCACAGCGGCCATCTTCTTGGTAAAAAAATACGATTTTTGATAGTACCTCAAAAATGACCCAGCTGCCTTTCTGGCCACAGAACTAAGAGGCTTCTGGAAGCAGGGCAACCACACATTGCGTAGTGATTGGCAACAAGTTGCCAATGAAGGTGACATATATATAGCTGATCAAAATTGCTTCCCACTGGAATAAACTTAATTCGAAAAAAGTTTGAAAGTGTCCCAGAACTTTTGGGACAACCTAATATTACGTTCCGCTTTATTGAAGAGCGTGCGGTCTCAATATTGGTCCCGTTAAGGCGAGTCACAAATAGCAAGACGTCGTGAATCACGTCTCTATGTAAACACGAGTTCCAGCTCAGGACATGATAATGAATCCTGCTTTACATACTTCTTCAAGGCTTCCATTACCATAACAATTCAAATCTCAGGACGACATGGGACACGAGATGAATCCACAAATCACATGACCATCGCAAAACAATAAAAGAGCCTCGTCCTCAGAATTGGCCACAAATCCTCCTTCGTCTCGTAACTTTCTCCTTTCTTATTAGCCAACCTGAGATCTTGATTGTTCTTTTTGGTGTACTCCCTCCATATATAACCATTGAACACTGCGGTACAAACAGTTGCTCTGGCTAATACTAATATCGCGACAGTATATTGGGTAGTGCATGGCTCACCTAAGAATGCCCAGTTATTGGTGTATCCCAGAAGTTCGCGATTTTTTCGAAATTTTCCTGTTTATTTTAGCCATATTTTTTATTTTAGCCGAACTTATTTCAATGAGAAGCAACTTTGTGTTGCCAGCAAACAACAAAAAGCGGTTGCCCCGTTTCCAAAAGGTTTTTTGGTCCCGTGCTGAGAAAGGCAGCCAGATCATTTTCAAAGTGCTTTTAAAAATTGGTTTTTTCCCCACCCAGAAGATGGCCACTGAGAAGTTAGATGAGACGGCACTGGTCGCTGCATCGCACCACTGGTGCAGCGTTCCATCTCCTGGCTAGTTGACGTACAGCCTTTATCACTAAAGGCAGTCGGGATCTGTCATCTGGGCGTGAATGTTGCGAAGCGCCGGCCTTTTTTCATCAACGTTGAGTCTTCGAGCACTCCATAAGCGGTGTGAAAGGTGACGCTCTAAAACCCGTGCTAGGCTGGCACTCCCTGCCTGACACCAGTGATAACGACTAGGACTGTAACGCTGCGTTCATAGTTTGCGGCAGCATTCACCAGCGTTTTGAGCATCCGCCGGCTTCAGCGACCAGGAAAGTATTGGGATACATACGAACGGTAGCGTCTATCAGCGTCTTCCAGCGTCTCGAAGGACTATGAAAGTATGGATAATATAGTATGGATTTAGCGGCCAGCAGCTACCATCAGCGTCCGTCAGCGCTGGTCGCTAGAGTAGAGAGTAGCGGGGAAGTAGGAGGATAGCAGACTGCTGGTAGACTATCGGAAAGTGGGAGTGAGGATACAGCTGCATTAGGCGTCATTAAATTGTGGCGTGAGCAGCCGCACCGTACAACTACACAACATCGTACTCCTGGTCCCTGGCTGGACGCTGGACGCTGGTGGTCGCGGGTGGGCGCTGGTGGACATGGTGGACGATGGTCCACGATAGATCGATATCCATTTTCCTAGTTTCTCGTAACGCTTATCGTCGCTGGTTCACTCTGATGGACGCTGATAGACGCTGCCGCAAATTATAGCTTCACTCTGATGGACGCTGGTTAGACGCTTTCCGCAAATAATGAACCAGCAGTTAAAGGCAGTTGGCACGATAAATCGCTATACAGGTGTAGGATTTGTACAACTGGCTTAACAGAATTCCGTGACCTCGGACAGGCGCTGCGTGAAGCCTTTTCCAAGAAGGGTACCCCTATAACGCCCTATTGAGCAACAACTTTACGTCCCAAACGCCTTCCTTGCCCGCCCGCCCACAAACGGACGACCGTTTCTGACGCTCGTATTCATTCATTTGCTGAGCAAATTATGAAGCAAAGGGATTGGTATGAAGCGGCGGTGATGCTGCATGCATATATGGTAATATGCAGCCGTATCTTCGGTAGCGGTGATTGGCAAGATGCGTACGGGAAACTCGTCCGAAATCGATTTACAAGTCACTGAGAACGGAGGCTTTTCTTCGCCGGATTTTGACCGTTTCACTCCGTTCTTTCGCCATTTCCCCACTATACAGCGCCCTATTTTGCCACTCATGCCGCAATCCGGAGGTGTCTCTTATGCCAATTTCCCAGGGTTTTAGGCGGCATAAGACACCAACAGTCGGCAGCTCCGGTCAGAAGGCTACCGGATTTCATCGGGACATTCACTATTGGATGACGAGGATGTTTCCTATCACAGCAGGCGTTTATCGCTATCATCCGTTTTAGTACCGATCCCAATAAAGGCATTGAGAATCTGTGAGGAATTAGTCACACCCGAAAAACGTGCCTCTCTTCATTTACATTGTCATTTAGAAACCCATAGATATGCTTCTTGTAGCAACTGCATAACCCATTGTTTCTTAGAAGTTTGAGACTGGAGGGAATCCTTGACAATTTCGAGCTCTCACCACGGGCCTCCTAACGAGGCTAAAAAGCCCCATGCTAGCCGCCAGGAATGGCTTCTGAGAAAACCATCGATAGATGTCAAGGGATTCCACTCTACAAATGAACAGCTTTCGCAGGAAGTCTATCACAGCTAGCGAGAGGTGCTTCACGTGACTCAGACAGTACCCATTTAAAAATAACATATTCCTCATAAATCCGTAAATGGCGGCAATTATTAGGTGCATCCTTGATAACACGTTTTTCCGTTGTTTAGCCCGTTACAGTACGACAGAATCACCACTTCTCGACATTTCTGCCTGTTTACAACCTATAAGTTCCTTGATGCAGACTTTGAACCTTAAAATAAAACATCAACACTATCGCTTCCCTTTTCCGCGGTTCACTGGCAGCCAAACCACGTTCGTGGAGCGTTGGCGCTTCACCTATCAAAGCTTCTATCAAGGCTACTCCAGAGGTATTCCGCCTTTTTCAAGTCCCACATACATTAGGAGTTGATCTCGCTTCTTTTTGCCCGAATAGGATTCATTTCGAAAAAAGCACACAATAAAAAGCTGTGAGGCAGCATTGGCTGTCAAGCTGGCTCTCATAATTCAACACAGTCAGGTACAGCATCGTTAGGAGAACCCTGTCATGGTGAGGAAGTTGATATTTGTTCGCTGGAAGCGGACATTAGGTTGATTCTTTTTTTTTGTTTTGTGTCCGGAAGTTCTGCACGTTTTTGTACTACTATTTTGAACATTCATTGCTGATTAAAAACTCACTCTCCCTTGCGTCTCAGTAGTACATCCTGAAGAGAATTTTTGCGCTATCTGATGGTATACAGTCGTCATCCTTCGACCTGATTAGGGCGGTCGGAGGACCGCAGACGCGAGTGCCCCAGCGACCGCGTCACAAGTAGCAATCTGTCGGCGGCGCGGGGCCAGCTACCCTGCGTCCTCTCACTCCCTGTGCGCTCGACACGCGCCGCATAGTACTCTGCCGCCTGCCCATTGACGCTGCTGGCGCGGCGATCAGCTGATTATCGACTCGACGAAGCCGATTTTTCTCCAAAAATCGTCTTATTTCGGCCGGCTTTCGAGAAGGTAAGTTACTTTTTTTTTTCTTTACTTGATAAATTTGTATTAGTGTCTTGCTTTTTTTGTTGGTTTGGTGTAATTTTTGTTGTTTTAAATGCTTTTTTCGCTATTGTTTTTGCATTTTCAGGTTTCGTCTGTTTTTTCCCCATTTCTTCCCCCTATTTGGCTTCTTTTTCATTACTGTGTCACTGATGTGTTCCTGTCTTTGCTGAGAACACTCTCTGACACGGTTTTGAAGACTAGAGCCGCTTTTACACCCGTGTTCTTCAAGCTGCCCGTAAATAATGCCGGCTGGTGAGTATTTTAATTTATTTTTTGTTTATTCTTTTTTTGTATGATGTATTCTTCATTACTATACCATTGTTGTGTTCTGTGCTACGCGAAGAACACACTTTGGCATGGTTTTGGAGCTTATGTTTTTTTAAAATGAGCTTTTTTCATGAGTTGTGCTAGTGCCCGTTATTTAAGGCGGTCGGTGTTTCGCTTACGGAGCGCAATAGACTTGGTATACAAATCAGAAGTGAGTCGCCACACGTTGTGCCTCGGTAGTATAGTGAGTAGTGTTCCGGAATATAGTATACGAGGTCAAAGGTTCGAATCCTTGGTGGACGTGCTCTTTTGCATTTTGAAGGCGAGAATGGTTCAGTTAAGAAAGCCCTATTCATAGCATTTCCTGATCATGCTAGGCTGTGTTAGAACCTTCCAGAGAGCACTGCTGAAAAAATGCAAAAGAGCACGTCCACCAAGGATTCGAACCTTTGACCTCGTATACTATATTCTGGAACACTACCCACTATGCTACCGAGGCACAACGTGTGGCGACTCACTTCTGATTTGTATACCAGTCTATTGCGCTCCGTAAGCGAAACACACGACCGCCTTAAATAACGGGCACTAGCACAACTCATGAAAAAAGCTCATTTTAAAAAAACATAAGCTCCAAAACCATGCCAAAGTGTGTTCTTCGCGTAGCACAGAACACAACAATGGTATAGTAATGAAGAATACATCATACAAAAAAAGAATAAACAAAAAATAAATTGAAATACTCACCAGCCGGCATTTTTACGGGCAGCTTGAAGAACACGGGTGTAAAAGCGGCTCTAGTCTTCAAAACCGTGTCAGAGAGTGTTCTCAGCAAAGACAGGAACACATCACACAGTAATGAAAAAGAAGCCAAATAGGGGGAAGAAATGGGGAAAAAACAGACGAAACCTGAAAATGCACAAACAATAGCGCGAAAAGCATTTAAAACAACAAAAATTACACCAAACCAACAAAAAAAGCAAGACACTAATACAATTTATCAAGTAAAGAAAAAAAAGTAACTTACCTTCTCGAAAGCCGGCCGAAATAAGACGATTTTTGGAGAAAAATCGGCTTCGTCGAGTCCTTTTTGATCGTGACGTTGGGAAACTTTTTTCGACGGTTGTTGACTTTGCGGGATTTTCCCGTTTCAATGAGCTACAGCTGCGAAAAAACTTGCAACAAGCAAAAGAAAGAATCGCAATTTTCCACCAAAATAATTTTTTGGTTTTCCTTATATTGTGTACTAAAATACCATGGGTATACATAAAGTACCCTGAAATTGTTTTCAGATCACGAGAAACGACCATAAGAAAAAAGAAAACTGCGTGAGATGTAGGTTCCGAAACCCAAGGTCATTATGATGCCAAAGTGATCGAATAAAAGCCTTCACCTCAACCATATATAGAATCTTGGAGATGACTTGAAAGGAAAGAAGACCACCAACACGAGTGAGCAGTTTCATGCATTATAGGGAATTTGGAGTTGGAATATCCGCGGATACCCGCTGAAGCTCCTGTGGGAGTCGATTCCATGGATGATGAAGGCTCCAATCAAGTCCAGTAGCAAGCAAACCATATGCAGAGCGCTCAATAGCTTTTTTCTTTTGGATTTTCGCTATCTTTTACACCCGAAACCCCTGAGATGCGATAGCGTGGCTGCGTACTTGAACTAAACGTGGAAGTGACTTGCTTTTAATGAGATAGAGTATGATTCTCGTTCTCGAGTGTTATGGTCCCACGTCTCTGGTACAAACACAGACAAGATAGCAGCTTAACTCAAACCTGAATTTCGCACGAGTAACATTCTTACGACGACCAGCATGCCGATGCCGAACGCCTACCCCACAGTCTCAGGGATAATCATTGTACCTTTCCACGCTTATGCTGTTGAATAAAAGCTTTAAGCTGTTTAAAACGCGATTGTGTGGTTTTTCCACGTTTTTTTGCTGCAGCTGTATACACGCTCCCGCTGGGCTTGCTCGATAGCAGAGTTCTGAGGAGAAACTGGAGAATCCTTGGAAAACCCAGGATTACCGCGCGGGAAATCTGGAAAAAAGTGACAGGATGAGGAAGGGAGGGGGGCTATCGCAGGAAAGGAGAATAAGGGGATCGTATCTCACTAAAGCCTTCCCCAACGGCAGGACGCGCTCTGGGGGGTGGAGGGAGGGAAGAGGAGGCGTCTGACATCGCTATTTTTTCATTCTGATGCTGAATGCTTATTACAATCACCACTTCTCCCTTTGGAATAGACCATATCAAGCTGAATTGCGAGGGAATAGGCTGGAAAAGACTCCAGTTTATGTCTGAAAAGCTGTAGCTTGCATTCTTTTTTTCTCCACTTACCTCCATTTAATTCCTTTCCCGAATTACGCTTTCTAGGAGTCGAGTTTGAATTCTTTGTCTTACCCCAGATATTCCTTAATTTCCTTTCGATCACGTCAGTGCACAGTGTCATTGCGTATTCTACGCCCAGAGCGCCGCGATGCTGATATTTGCTCTAGTTCCTCGTGAGTGTTCCACAGCTTCAATCTCATAAAGCCTGACCATTTCCTGTCGTCGAGCTTCATTTCTGATGCAGGCGTAACTTCCTGGCTTAGAATATTGCTGACAGTAATTGTTCCCGTTTCCGGATTCAAGCACTTCGCCGGATACGGGAAGTTCTTTTTAGAGGGAGCTTTTCAATTACTCTTGATGTAGCTCCCATTCCTCTGGACCTTTTGGACCGTTCAGGAAATGAGCGGTGCTATACCTTTGCTTTCTCTTACATTCTAATGTTGTTTTCACTTCAAGTGACTTTCTCAGGATAGGATTGCTCCTCCTGATTTACCTAGTAATTCGGGGCGTTGACCGTGTTGGAGGGGGCATTTTGTACTTTCACTGGTTCCTTTTCCTAGTTCATGTTGAATGACAGATCTAACTGCTTAAACCTGTTAACTCCTGTGTAACTACAAAATTGTTCGAGCGAATTTCTTTGGTGACAGGTATCAACAGGTTATTACAATGCAGTCTGTGGAAGCTCAGCTAAGTGCCATTTTGTACCCCCACCAAGCCGAACTCCGCCCATTTCTGACCAATGTCGGCATTATTTTCGCTAGAGCAATACACAATTAATTAACGTAGAAGTGGAGAACCGACGTCCTCATTAAACGGTAAATAACGAGTCGGCATATTGCAGCTCCTGATCTTTGCCTGCTGGAAGCGATCTTTAGTGTGTACGTCTAAAGATTGTATAGCTTAAAGATTTCCAGACGAGCTTTGGTTACTTCTCACAGAGCTTTGATTCTTTGAGTCAGTCTCGCAATTTCAGGGCTTTCCTCACGCAGTTATCTCTTACAAAGGCACGGGGAACGACGGCAAGATGTCGCTGTGGCGCTCATTGTGCGAACAAACTGGAGCAGACGCAACTAAGAAGAAAACAGAAGAAAACCGTCTGGAACGCCTCGAGTAATGACCTCTCCAACCACTGGAGTTCCCGAGCTCTCGCGGTACCAAGGGGCGTAGCTTATGTTTTCTGAGGACTGAACAACCCAAAAGTTGTGCAACACTGGGGCAGATATCTCGCAGTTCTTATGCTTCCACTAGCTTGGAGCCCATATCTGTGAACACATATGTCGTGCTCTACCTTGGTTCTGCGTGAGACCGAATCTTGTCGTATCACTCATTTTGCAGCTCGTCTTGCTGTTCTCTCATCCTTGGTCTAAGGCCTTCCGTAGGGGCGGCAATACCCCACTTCTTCGAATAGTCGCGAAATCACGGAGGCCTATTTGAGAGGGTATCGGAGCTTTTTTTTCCCTATCCAACCCGAGGAATTGCATAAGCGGAACGTGTCAATATTGGGTTGTACCATGACTAACAGCCTTTTCTCTTAAATAAAATTCATGGCATGGGTCGGCCCATAAGTAATGGACATTTTTGTCCCACTCGAAATATCGCGCTGAAGAAGGAAAAGTTTGCCATTGAGTTTTCTACCTTTTGCAGAGAATTCCTTGCTGTACACGATAGTCTTTTTAGTTTTCTTCAAGTTTCCTCTTTGCCACTAATATTGAAAGCTCAAACGGGAATGGTCAAAATCAAATGAATTGAGCATTTTCCGGACAGCCTGTCATTTATACTCTAATTGAAAAGCTAAAACCGTATAGGCCATGCTGCCAAGTATATGGCTGAAAGGATATCTCCCTCAGGATTGCTAGTATTTAATACTTTGAGTGAGTCGAAGAATTCAGTTTCGACCTCATAGACAAGCAGCGAACCTAATGCCATATTCTATCCAACTGAGAGCTTGCGGAATTGCCTTATTAACTGAGAATTATGCCAAAGGGGGATCGTAGAGGTCATAGAATGCTTCCCTTATCATTAATCAAGCCTCCATCCCTCAGTTGGATGTTAGCACGTTTCGAAGAATAAGTGGGTAAGGCTCTGGTCAGACAGTTCTTACCCATAGAGGGCCGCCCACGCGAATGCTCTTTTAATAAGGGATGAGTTTTCCCACGCTGCTGATGCGCTTGCAGAACAATTTTCAAAGCTGTCCTAAGAAGGCGCATTATTCTCTAATCAGTATATACCCAGTGATGTTTGAGCTTCCTGTCTGTAGACTGAGAGAGATAAATTCAATTAGTACACTGTCCGAAAACATCACATCTGGTGCGACTCGAGTCGCCCTTTCAATGAAATAGAAATTGACACAAATCGAGAAACAGTAAAGAGTTATAGTTATAATGCAGTTATAATTAATGATACTGCGGAAAATTTCCTATCAAACAGTTTAAGGAAACACATAATACTGGAAGGCGGTATTAGCGTATGAGCCTCATTCCCTTAAAACCATAAGGCTTGAATAAATCTCACCTCTCAATGCAGGGATATTCACAGTATTGAACATCCCTGTCAGAGAACAGAAGGCGAAAGAGAGTCGCAAGGCAGTTTGAGTGGCAACTCCTCCGCGCCGTGACCACATTTGCTCTTTTGACTCTTTATGGTAAACCCGCGTTACACTAAGCCATAAGCCCCTTGGACCTCCAATGAGTAGCTTGAGGGAGGGGCTATCGCCGATAATCTTTAGCTTCAGTTGGATACCTCGAGAAAACATTGTTTGCGTGTTGTGTTCGATCTCTGAATAGATCGTGTAGCGCTCTGAGCCCAAACAATGATTCACTTCCAGCGAACCATGCATAATTCAATGTTTTCCTTCTCACAACCTGACTAGAAGCAAACACCTGACATTAACAGCCTAGTATTGGTTACTATGGAGAACAGTGGATGTTTCTATTTTCCGCAAATCTGACACGCACGAGCGGTGCGCTATGCTGGAAAGCTGGTCGCTTAAATAAAATTAAGGAAAAAGACAACTGGCTGACCCTCCATGACCAATTCGTATAGCTACGCTCTGGAAGCTTTTCCCCGTCTTCTGACGTACATCTTATTTTCAGCCGTTCTCACTGCTTCTCAGAAATTGGCGCCAGACCTTCTCTCCAATTTGAGCATGGTAACGAATCCATTGGTGGACTGGCACTAGCAATAATGGCAATAAAATGAACAAAAGCGCTATCCGGCCACCGTGACACGCCCGCAACTGACGGACGTTAACAACCATGTCTTGGAGGCCGAAAGAACTAATTATGTCGGAAGGGAAGGTGTAAATGTAGCTAGGCTTAAGGGTTTCGATGAATTCGATCTGGGACAGACAAATACAGCACTGCAACCGAAAGGGTTAATCACACTCGGATGCGTGGGTATTTGTTGAGAAATACAACTGTGAAGTGTGCTAAATGTAATATAATCTGCTATGAAAAAATGAGCAAATGCGCACAAAAGCAGGAACACTGCTTTGGTTCTGAGGCATCTGCATAGCGAAGGAAGAAAAGTGAGATTCCTCAGAGGAAGCTAGAAGAGGCAAGCAGAGCTTGACAATCAACAGGAACGTCGGGCAAGGCAACACGCCCGGCACATGGACTCATGTTTTGTGATGAGCCTAGGCGGCGCCGCCTTTTTGAAGCAACTTTTGAGCGCGCGAGCCTTTGTTGAAAAGTGCGGAACAAGTCGTGGTTGGCTGGAAGCGCTCCTACCGCAACTTGATGGGGAGTACTGGGATTTCCTTGTTGCTTCCGTTGAGCCTGTTGTGTTTTGCGAGGCCTGCATATAGCGAGCAAACTGGCAAGGGACATGCCAAGGATTTCGATCCTCGTCATCGACAAAATCGAACCTCGCCGTGAAGTCTCCTTGTTGTCCAACATGCGACTGGATTGTCTGGCTGGCTGGCTGGCTGAGAGACTGCTTCTACTGTTGATATTTTACTGATTGAACGAAATTGACAAGAAAACAAAGTTTTCATGCCTGTTTTTAAAACCCTTTATAGGATCCCTTAGGAGGTGTTCGGCTCGAGAGGGCCATTTTGCGTTATTTTTCAGTTTATTTTGCTAGTTTATTATTGATTGAGAGGCCTTATTTTGGTGAGACCTGTAAACTCATGCGAAGCTACGAAGTGCTACAAGCGAGCCACTAAGGGTACAAGAATTTGCAAGTTCCCACGAGGTGACCTGAACATGCTTCGCTGAGGACCATTTGCTACTCCCACCAACTACTTCTAGAGTACGCGATTTGAGTCGGATTGTCCAGCGCAGAGCGACACATGGAATTATGGCCGAATTCTGTCATGAGACTCGTGAGGCGGCCACGGTTGCCGTTGCTGCCTCTGAAGGATGCTAGTGCTCGTGGTGGAGCATTGGTAAAAAGATTTCTCCTTGTTGGGAGGCCGAATGCGATGTGCTTGGAGGTACTGCCTTTGATAGACGGTTCCTGATCTCGCGTACTTTCTCGAAATATTCGTAGGAACTGCAGAACTGAACAATTCATCTGATAGGGTCGTAAAAGAGGTTTTGTGTGCAGCAAAGATACCAGAAGAGTTTATCGCCGCCTTCTTCCAAAATCTGCCCTGACTATTTGAATAATGTGCTAGCCGGAGAACTCTCTCAAGAGCAACTGCTACAAGGGCAAGTTTTACGTTCTGGATTCTAGAAAGGGAAGATATAGCGGTTGTCCCGAATTTCAACGAAAAATCCTCGATATGCAATGAAACTCGAACGTTTACATTATCTAGAAGAGGGAGCGTGTGACTGTCACTTCGTCTTAAAAGAAAAAAGGGCAATTTGGCTTAGGGGAAGAGGTGTGGGCGTAGATGCTCCGTGTGCAAATGAAATGTAATACGAAACCTCTTTTTGAACAAAGAAAATAGTTCACCTCACTCGTCTCCTCCTAACCTTGAGCTGGAAGTTCTCAATTTCATCACCGCTAATTCTGCCTTGCCCAGACATTCTTTGACTTACGCGCAGCTGAATCGCGCTGGGGAAACCTGAAAGCGACGCTCAATTCCTGCTGTCACCTGACTTTAGATTGTGTAGAAATGCGGTTTTTGAGGTTCTTGTATTTTTCTCAGCAAAACCCCTAATAAGTGGCACGTGGCACACTAGAGGAGCGGCAATCAGCAATTACTATGCCGGTTTTTCCTTCCACCAAGACACTTGAGGCCAAGTTGTCTGTTGACATTTAGATATATGGCAAGTTTACAACTTTGTTTTGGCGGTATACTTTGTGCGGGTTCGTTTTCATATTCATAGCTTCTTTATTTATTGGTCCCTGTTTGTTTTTGCAAGAACCTATTAGTTTTCACCTCTTGAAAACTCACATTCCATGCAACGGCTGATCAAACTCAGCCTATCTCCTTTATGAACGTGTCTTTGCCGGCGGAAGTTTTGCAAAAGTTCTACCCAGGCCAACCCTGCCGTAGACGGTTAGTTGGTACCACCCTCATCTGGGAGGTTGAAATCACTGGTAGTCGGCTGTTCCTCCATCTATGTAAGAATTACGAACGTAGGTCACCGCCGAACACCGGTACAGCGTTAACTGTGTCAAAACCCATGGGAGGGGGGGGTCGTACTTTTGCTCCTGGAGGGGGTCGTATTTGGAAGACAAATTTATTTTGATAGTTGATTTTTTCTTGTGGAAAAGGGGGGGGGGTCGTAGTATAATTTTTATATGCACTATATGCATTTTGTACGCCGTGGGATACCACCGACCGTACTCACACCGACATTTCGCATATCCCGTGCTGTACCTTGCCCCCGAAAGCATATCTAACAGAACTGGCGTATCGGATTCCTCTAAATTTTTCTTTTGCTCCCACTTGATACTCTAATCTCACTAAGCTTTCCTCAAGGCCTTCTTTGATTTCTGAACCGTCCTCATAGAGATTCTATGTTTTCTATTCTACATCCGAATCTAGCTGAGCCGTGGTTTTTTTTTGTCATAATCGTGGAGTGCGCTGTTCTGTTTTTGTTGTGCTAATACACGACTTCCATCTAGAATTAATCTTTTTTTTTGATTTCGTCTACCCACTCCTCTCACTGAATACTATGTAAGCTATGATATGATCTAGGAATGCCTAAGAGTCTCTGAAAAAGACGAATTTGTCGGATCGGATCCTATCAAGGTGAACCAAGGTGTGAAATATCAGCGCCACGGAAGCAGCCGCAGGAGCGGAATTGATAGTTGTATTGAGGAGGTTAAAGTACCCTTAATACAAATTTCTAGCCAAATCTGCCTACGGAATAGGAGAAACGGTGAGAAAGTTGGCCTGATCTAGAGAGGTTTGAGCAGTAAGGTGGGAAAGCTGCAAAATCAAACTTTTACATGTATAAGGATCCCAGGTCTGCAACCACATAAGCAGCGAAACGGTCAATAAGAAGACCCTGGCAGAGGCTGCAGTGATTTGCGACGGCCAGAAAACCGGCTTGCAGGAAGTATGTATTAGTGACGAGGAACTCACGACTCCTGCGCGGGCATATGAATCATTCCCTTGAACCTGTGCAGGCGGCTGTCTGGCTCTCACCAGCAGTTATTCGGTCCTCACTGAGCTTTTCTTGATCTGCTTTCAGTTCAGACTCCACCCATAGGAAAAGGAAGTAGTTGCAACTTACAGCACGACTATGCATACGCCTAACCGTACACTCTTTATCCCTGAGACGGAGTAGGCGTGGCATTTTGAAATGGCGCAGAGTGGATCACTATACAGGGGGGGGGGCCAAAAAAAAGTCATTCCGGCCGAGTCACATATGAGCGAAGTTTTCGCAGCCCAGACAGAGGAAGTGGATATGAGTACCAGGGCGGAAGATACCCAAGATCTTCCTCTATAAGCAGGAGCCGGCTGCCGCCATTCACCTTCATGTACACCAAAATATGAAGTCATCTCCAGTCGCGGCCTGAGTGGAGAACGCCTTTGGAATTCACGTGGCCTCCAAACAGCTGCGGAACTTCTTGAATGGAATCACCCATGGATAGCTACCTGGAGACCAGTACTCTTGATCTGCAAGACCTCAAACATCGAGCAGCTCCGGCAAC
>MU931663.1:0-23672 GCA_036418165.1 Cooperia oncophora | reverse complement strand
ATCGTTAGTCCGCATTCGCAGAGAATATACCACTTTCGTCACTCGAAACGGCGAGATAAAGAAGCTAGAGACGCGTGATTATTGCAACCATTGCAACCACGATTACTTTCACTCTGCAAGACAACGGCTTACAAGCGGAATTGCGTGTGTACATAGCGTTGCCTGGAGCGTCGTAGGGCGATTCTCATGCTCTTGTTGAGAAATGGTTCCAGCTAGAATCCTGCTTGGCTTGTCCCCACGCCTAAGGAGGGCGGATCTCTGTTCAGGATGTTCTCAAGGTTTTTTTTTCTTTCTCTACTGAAGAGTTACCTATGGGCTACCGGTTCATGATTGAGCACCTACTACCCGTACCGCTTGATTGGGAACTGTCTTTGAGTTGAAGTACGCAGCCTCGCCTACCCCATCTCAGGGACTCTGAGTGTACCTCATGAAAGTAAAAAAAATGGGGAAGATTGCTGAGAAAATGAATAAAATAATGCGAGATAATCGGAGAACGGCGGTCCGTAATGTGGTAAGTAGCCCAAACCATAATCTAGCCTTCAAGTGGTGATTTTGCCCACGTGCCCCTTTCCATTTTCCCTCAAGTGATAACGAAGTGTTCCAAATATGAATCCATCGAATGTTTATCGACTGCCCAGTGAAAACAATCGTCTGTTGGATGCAATATTTATATATTTTTCGTCTGTCGTTTGTTGTGACATTTTGGAGGGCTCTAATATTTGCAGATGAAGACTTCCTCTTCCCACTATCAACAGAGCCACAGGGCATGTGCGTTGGGTGTGCCACGCAAACTTCTGATAAGGAACTATTTGCTCAACGAAATTCCAGTAAAAGCAAAATTCGTTCAAGGGCTGTACCTCTTAAAGGATAGCGCTCTGCCATAGGGGGAGGGCCGAATCTCTCATGGCTGGTCACTCCCATTTCCGAGCAGAGCTACACCCTATATCCTACAGCGGAGAGGGCTCGTAATGGCGGACTCAGAGTCGCTCTTGACAACAGTGTCGGGGATTTCTGCTCCCTCCGGTAATACTCTACTTCGCCAGGCTTGAGATTCAGTAGTTGAGTGTCATTAGATTTCAAATGCAAGCAGCGAATCATTGCGTAGGCAGAAACTACCAATTTTTCCAAAGCCACTGCCACGCGGTTCGCTGAGTACGCAATTACGACCAACCTATCTCCTGGATTCAGAGGCACGCATCAGAGTTCCATTCGAAATCGTCGTCGTGGCAGTTGCTTTACGCGATGACCTGCCACGGTCACCTCATTTAAATTCCGTCCAGGCTTGATCCAAATAGACCCGTTATCAGTCACAGATGATGTCACCGCAACCAGTGGGGGCGGTGTCAGAGGGCATGGAGCAAGCCCACTCAAGGCATAATCTACCTGATTGTTTTCTTCCTAAGTTGATCAGCAACCGATCACTGTTGGTAGTAGAAGCGACCGCTGGTGGGCAAGGGAGGCTCACTCCCCGCCCCGACTGATTGCAATGATATCTACTATATAGCAAAAGAAGCGTCATAGGCAGAAGCAGTATTCAGTCAAGGATTTGATTCCTACTCCTTCACAACAATAGGCATGGTTCTTTACAGAGGGAAAAACTGCATAAAGATCCAAAATTGTTGCTGATTTCAGGGGTATTAGTCAATAAAGAGTAATCAGTTTGGAGAATAGTAATGGAAATTTATCATCCAGGATAAAAGGATGAAGCTTCAGACGCTGATCAATCTCTTTGGGGTGGCTATTCATTCACTGTACATTCATGACCGTAGTGGCTTTGGTTTGAGTTCCACTTGGCCGGAACCGAAGGGAGAGAAACCGGCGTGCACGTAATTGTTTTTGTCTTTCATGTGGTTTAACTGGTACTAGCATGTGCCAATTAACCGCTCCAAAGTGATGGAAAGCCTCGCGAGAATGAGAACCAGTGGGGATTGGAAAGCAGGAGCACACCCTTGATTGGCGCCATTTTTCACTAAGCCACCTACGCCCAGGAAATGAGCGCAAAACTCAGGAATAATGAAAGGATAAAGTATTAGCCTTTGATCAGTCCCTTTTTGGAATGCGCCACGCATTCTACTTCCATTCAGAATCGTAGTTTCTTACTGAATACGATGTGGCCTATCAACCCAGTGTTGGCGGAACGTCGAGTCTGTGTTGTTAATCCGTCAACGTCTCCGGGGTGTAAAAGGTTTGGTTTGCCTGGGCGGGAGTCAACCAAGGACCGCTCGAGTGGTAAGCGCCCCACTTGTCACTACACTACCTCCGACTCCGCAAACATGCTCAATAGTTGCAAAAAAACAAAAAAACCTTTCGATCTAGGCACATAAGCTTCCCAGCTTTTGAGCACACTTTTGCGGTTTTTCTGTTTAGAATACTTTTCAATCACTTCTTACTTTTTTTAGCCACTACATGATGTCGAATTTGAAGAGTTCCCAACTAGTTTTTTTCTTTGATGTTCTTTCTGTCTACCACATACCCATGAGTCTCTGAACACCGTGGTTGTTAAATTAGCCTTGGAACATAAAAAGCCTCCTTTTCTTCTTCACGAACTTCTGGCTTCCTGCTTTCTTCGCCTTTCCTTTTTCCTCTTCCTTTTCTCCTTACTTCTTTTCTATCACACTTACGACAGTTTCCTTATCTGGAAAACAAATAGCCTCTTGCTCAGTCTTTCGCCTTTTATTGTTTCATCAACTTCGTGCTCATTCCAAGCTAGATGGTTTTTCTTCTTATTCTTCTTCCTCGCATTTCATATACTCATGTGGCTCTATCCGTCTACTCTGGCTAACTTTGTTTTGCCTCTTACTTTTCTCCTCCCGCACTCCAATACTCACGTAATAAACACACCGAATCGCTACGTTTCAAAGCAATAGAGGTTCTGTCCTAAAAACAAACTACTTTGGTCCTTGGGCGCTGTGATGCCGAGCAGGTGGACCACGAAAGGTCTAAGCAGCACAGTTAAGGTTTGTAAATAATAAGGTTACTGAAGGCTCCGCAGTCATACACCGAAAATTGCAGAAGGAGAGAGAAGATAGTGATAGTTGAGCGAAACAGAAGAGAGATCCTAGGTCAATAACAATACACATGTCTCATGTAGGGGCATGAGTCCTGACAATTTTATTGCGAGCTTTTCCCCGGTTAGTCCACAATTGTAGTCGAGAAAGTTTACTCAAGACCCACAGATCAAAACACCACGCGATGTAGTAGGCGTGCTGCGGCTTTATTTATTGGAACGGGTTGCGGCTGAGGTTCTTGTTAAATATATTCATTTTTGAAAACAGTGTGTGTTTTTGCTTCAACACCTGTGAGCAAAGGTGACAGGGTGTCTCGAACATTTTATCTCACGAGTCACCCAATACGATGACCATCTGGCAAAATGTCCGAACTATTCCTCATCTCTTATAGAGGAGTGTACATAAAGAAAACTCTGTTGGACCCACGTTCCAGATACTATAACTTAATGCCACTATAATCAGTTCAACATCAAAACATTTTGTTCGATATTCTTCTAGCTCGAAACAGTCACTGATTGACTCAGAAACTAGACATACATCCTGAAACTGCGTTATTACTTTGCGCAGCGTAGCGTAGCGTAGCGCTTCCAGCGTACGCCAGCGGCAGTGCCGAAGAGAGGATGCATATCGATCTAGCTTCACCAGCGTCACCAGCGGCACGCTGGCGTACGCTAGCGGCACGCTAGCGTACGCCAGCGTTTCTCCAGCGTTACAGACGTTTAGACTAAAGCGTTTGCAGCGGCAGGGGAGTAGAGACTATGGGAGAGCTGGAGGGTACAAAACACATCGATTGCGCGTCTCTCACTCGCCCTTAGTCTCTACAATGCACATCGCTTCTGCGTCTCCGACGGCCACATGGTCTCTACAATACACGTCGATTCCGCGTCTCTCACGGCCACATAGTCTCTACTCCCTGCCGCTGCAAGCGCTAGCAAAACGCTGGTGCCGCTGGAGAAACGCTCGAGAAACGCTGGTGAAGCTAGATCGATAGCTATGCTTCCCGTGCCCTCGCTACGCCAGCGTGCGCTAGCGTGCCGCTGGCGTACGCTAGCGTGCCGCTAGCGCACGCTAGCCGACGCCAGCGGGCACCCGCTAGCGTCGTCCTCTTCGCGCTGCCGCTGCGTACGCTGGAAGCGCTACGCTACGCTGCCGCAAAGCTATAAATGCAAGCCTAAACATCTGCATCCATCACGTCAACGGGCTGCGCACATGCAAATGTCGCAGCAGCGAGTCATAGCGGTCCCAACGGCCAGGTCCCGCCAGCGTCCGGCAGCCTAGCAACCTAAGCGAAGTATAGATATCGATCTAGCGTCTGTGAGCGTCTACCAGCAGCAGACTGTTGGTAGAGAGTATGGGGCGATAGGAGGGTACCAACTGTCTACTACCCCTTAAGGCGCTATACTCTCTACCAGCAGTCTGCTACCCTCCTATCTCCCATACTCCACCAGCTGTCTGCTACCCTCCTATCGCCCCATACTCTCTACTCCTGGACGCTGCTTGTCGCCTATAGACGCTGGCAGACGATGGCACACTTTACATCGATACCTATACATCCTTGGCCCTCGAGAAGCGCTGGTAGACGCTGTCTGCAAAGTATGAATGCAGCCTAAATGATAGGGCATGCCAAGGGGCGCGGAATAGAACGCTGGTCAAGGCAGCTAGCTCTGCAAATGATGCCATCTTGAGTCACTAACAATGGCGGAAAAGGCTCTTCTGGCTGCGTTTTGATTCGTACCCCTTCACCACTCGTTTGCAGAAATCATAACTGCGCTTCGGAAGAACTGGAAAACCTTTTTTCGTCGGATTCCCGATCCTTTGAAACCAATCAGGGTGCAAATATGTACACTCAATGGAAGTGAATGGTGGATACCGATGGCGTTTACTTTGCTCGATATCGCCCTTGTCTCTCATATGAAAATATGGCTTAGTCGTATAAAAATTGTCCGGAACTTACCTCCTTTTAATAGCTAAGCAATATGAACATATATCTCTCTCCCGTTTTCCCTGCAGG
Source organism: Cooperia oncophora (assembly GCA_036418165.1). Classification (NCBI taxonomy): domain Eukaryota; kingdom Metazoa; phylum Nematoda; class Chromadorea; order Rhabditida; family Trichostrongylidae; genus Cooperia; species Cooperia oncophora. The sequence continues at coordinate 18,653 of MU931663.1, read as the reverse complement.
TTCGGCAGCCTATTCCCCGAGAACACCAACAACTCAGCGCCATCAGATCGCGATGGTGTAAAGTCGTAATCAATCCCTTACCTCATACACTCTCACGAATTCCTCATCAATCACCGAATGAGCTTCCTCATTGATATAATTGTGTTTCTTATGAAAGGGTCCAGATCGGAGGTATTAGGTTTTTGAAGCTGAGCTGTTTTGTTTTGATAACTGCTGTTTAACGTCGCAGTTCGCGTTCGAATGTTTCATCAAGACCGCTGAGTTGCTGGGCACAAGTCAGACCCCATTCAAGAGAGTCAAACGCTTCGCCGCGGAAGCGTGAGGTGCGCGATTTCGACTCCCGCCTGGAGGTACGACTTTTGCCCATAACTCAGCACTCTTGTGAAGTTATTAGGATTATGAGTTTCTTCCGGTCGCGCCAAGCACTCAATTCTACTTCATCCCATTGGCGCATTGTCCTAGGCAGTGTCGGTGCTCCTTAAAGGCACGGTCCGCGATCAGGTATAGAAGTTGAAAATGTGGCGTTGGGAGGGTAATGTGGTCCGCGACGAACAATCCTGTACCGGAAAAAAGTGCAAGGGAGGGGCGCTGTAACGCAAAATAGGTTCAGTGACGCCTCCTTAATTCCAGTGACTCCGCCTCCAAGGCCGTCCTTTCAGTGGAAAAACGAAGCTGCAGGACGAAAAAGCATGAAAGTCGTCACTTGTACGGTCGTAGAGTTCATATCGGGGAATCAGCTGTGCGGATGAGGGCGTAGTGTTGAAGATGGAGTTAATTGGGCACGCACAAACTGGGACCGGAATAAGGTTGTATCCTGGGCCGTTGGCATGTTTTTTTTTCTGCTTTCTTCTTCTTCACTATCGAGTTACTCAGCACCTTGTCGTCTATATGCAAACCCCTAATCCACTATCTGTGATGGCGAATGATCGCGGGCTTTGCCTTTAAGTTTCAGGGGGAAAAAACTGTCTCTCAGAATGACTAGCAAACAAGTCTTGCACGAGGACACATAGGCGATCCAGGGGGGGGGGGGGGAATTCGTTACACGGAAGTACGACTTGCCATTACATGCTATCTACAGCTTCGGGACATCGATCAACACTCATACTTAATCTGTCAAGTAGCCTCCTTAAGATTTCGAGTTCTGAAGTGGTAGCCACTACAGCACCATGGGTTGCCTTACTAGTAGTGAACTCCCTTTACAAGAACTATTTCTATACGCCCAAATCGTTCAGCTCAATCTTAATATTAGGTTGTCCCAAAAGTGCGTGACATTTTTTTAAATCTCGTGTCAAATTTTTCCGCAGCTATTTCGAGATCCTCACTCCCTCAAGAAAGTACTGAAGTTCGGTCAAATGTTTTCTCATGAGTTGACCGATACTCAAGGGAAAGGGCATGTGGGTACTGTCTACAACTTCTCTCCCGCTCCCGCCATACAGACTGGTTGAACAACGACTGTGACTGGATAAGGAGTAGGTGTCCCTGGGTGAACCAGTCCCGGAAGCGCCAGTGGACAGATCCTCCAGGAAGGGTAGAACTGGTCGTGCAATCCCATCAATACAGTAGGAAGCGTGTGGACCATTCCTGGGGTTTACCGCAGGGAGTTTCTTCCTCTCAACGCTGTGGTAACCAGCGAGTCCTCGTGTACTTTACTGCAAGAGAGGATGAAAATCCCCGTCATTTGGTCCCACAACTCAGCAATGTTTGCCTACTCCACCACAGCTCAGGGTCACACGTTTCGAAAATGACACTGCTCGAGATCCTGAAGCTTAGCTGGGGAATTCCACCACAGTCTTCGTGTAGCCCTGACTTAGCTCTTTCCGATCGCCATCTAAACTAATCCCACAGCGGCCATCTTCTGGGTAAAAAATACGATTTTTGAAAGCACCTCAAAAATGACCCAGCTGCCTTTCTCGGCACGTACTATAATAAAAAGCTTCTGGAAGCAAGGCAACCACTCTTTGCCTGGTGGTTGGCAACAAGTTGCCGATGAAGGTAATATATATATTGTTGATCAAAATTGCTTCTCACTGGAATAAAACTGACTCGAAAAAAGGTTCGAAATATCACGAACTTTTGGGACATCCTAATACAAGGCACGCGACAATACTGCGAGGCAGTAAGTTTGATTGACCCCCTCCCCCCTTCATTCTCTGCCACCTTAGTACAGAGGCGTCCTATTTCGCCGTGTCTTCATCCCTTGCTATAAGTAAAGCCCTCGTTACGTTTTTTTTCGAGCACTTTGCACGGGGTACAAGGAAGAATACACTCACAGCGTACTCCCTATTAACCGAGATATCTGTGAGTTGTCTTGCTCTTTTTCACGGAAAGGTCTTTCATTTTCACGGTATCGCGTGGATGATCTATAATTCCTCCCACTGGATGAATGTACCCCAAAGCGAAGCAGTTGAGGGCAATTTATTATGTTTTCTCGTAGCTCGTTTGAGGCACCGTGATTCCATGTGAGAGCTGAGGTGAGGGACAAAGAACGAACACCTTAAAAAGAACTAGGGTGGATTCAAAAGCCAGCAAAGTACGAACAGCTTTTGCGATTCACCAAAAAGCCTTCAAGTTTCTCGAAGCTTCAATTTGGCCATGATTTATTGATGTTGGCAAAAGGCGTCGTCATGGCTTCTAGAAGTGGAAATCTGCGAAAATGCTGGTATGTTGGCATTTGAAGGAGAAAGGATGAAGGTCTTCCCGTTGATCGATCCCCTCTAAAGGCAGTTGGCACGATAATCCCCCAAGACGAGTAGGATTAATACGCCTGGCAGGACGGAATTCCGCGACCCTGAGCAGGCGCTGCATAATGCCTTTTCCAAGGAAGGTGCCCTTAAGGTGCCCTTATAAGGGCCCTATCAAGCCACAACACACCGGACCGCCTGCCACGCCCGCCCGCCCACAAATGGACGACCGTTCCTGACGCTCGTATTGATTCATTTGCTAAGCAAATTATGAAGCGAAGGGATTGGTATGAAGCGGCCGTGTGCATGGATATGCATGGATATATGAGTACACATATGCAGCCGTACCTTCGGTAGCGGTTATTGGCAAGATGCCTACAGGAAACTCGTCCAAAATTGATTTCTAACACATTGAGAACGGAGGCTCTTTCTTCGCAGGATTTTGACCGTTTCACTCCGTTCTTTCGCCATTTCCCACTACATAGCGCCCTACTAGCATTTTAGGCCGAGCACCAAATCATCGTGCCAACTGCCTCGTTCAGAGCCGTGGTGGCTCTTTAAATGCTATATGGCCTTTACAACGACTTGATGTGCCAGCCTACGTAAAAGTCGGTGTTTTTATACCCCAAGGAATCTGGTACCACTTCACCATCCTGGAGTGCTGAAGAGTTGGTCTGCTTCAGCAGGATCCGATCCGAGTCGTTACTCCTGGGATGTGTGTGGTAAACAGAGGCACTTGCCGTTTTATCACCTCTGCCCCTATATTTTCGCTCACATAATAGAAACCCGTCCTCTATTTCTTTTCAGATTATTTCTATAAGAGAAGGGTGGATTCAATTTATGCCAATGAACTGGAGGCGGGACTTCAGGGTCACGTTTGCCTTTGCATTCTCAATCTGACTACTCTGCGTAAAGATTGGGTTTTCCAGAGCATAACCAGGGACGGTAGTAATTTGTCTAAATCTCGCAATCAAATGTGATGAGTTGCTCGCAGTTATGCAGAACAACGAGCGATGTATGAGCGAGGCAACCACGCTGGAAACAACGAGCTTCGCTAGGCTATTTGCAAAACTTCGCTCAGCGGTCGGTATCGATCTCATCACCATGCGAGTGGTAGCGCGCACAATTGTCGCTACGCTAATCATTAGTATGCCGACTTAGCGGCGGTCCCTGGTAACAAGCAATGAACTGAACATGGCAAACAGTTATGTTTTCAGTCAAATTAGTTAGTCAAATTTTCATTTTTTTTATTCTCACCTCCATCCCCCTAGTCGATTAGGGTAATCGGCTACATCATTTCATATTCTAATGGCACATCTTTATATGATATTTGCATTTTTTTCTAATCACCCCTTGTACCCGTTTTACTAGAAAATATTTCACTTTTTTCAAAGTTTCTCTTCAACTGTGCAATGGATGGCCACGCCCTCCCCACATCTCGATTTACATTCCCTCGGGCCATCAACCCTACCACCCACTTTTGTCCTCCCCGCTATACCTAGGCCTGTGATCTAAGCATTTCTGGACTTGGAAAGCTGTTGAAGAACCCCCAACTCGCACCACAGAGATGGCCATCTTTGAAAAGTCCTCTGGAGGACTTTTCACTGCACAGAACGGCGACTATCTGCGTCTCTCCGTTTCGCGTAATGTCTCCACCTCTAGTTGAGAACTCAAGTGCGACATCATAACGTCGCAGTTCAACGGAGGATAGCAATGTTCACCTCAGGTCGTGGTAACGACCACCCAACCTCGACCTTTCTTAATAAAGTCTCTGGAATAGGCGTTTTGGACAGTCGTCCTTACCGCGAGCTGATGGTTACCTGTGAACTGCCAGTTTATGCCACATTACTACCGTCCCAGATCCTGGGCTCTGAAATCACTTAGCAAATAGCAACGCCAGTGAAAACATTCTTTAGCTCACCACCTAGAACCAGCATCCCATATACAATTCACACCCGCAGCTTCACGCAAAGTTGTCTACGGGATTTTAGGGCATCTGAGATTGAGTGGTCGCGGGAAAGGGTCTGCCTGAAACACGCGATATGCGGTAACTGGGTGGGCGGAGAAGTGGGTAGGCACCCGTCCGTTGTGCTCTCCTCACTGATTCGCCTCTTCTCTTTGAAGTGTTAGGAGGAGGGCTGCACCAATAAGGAAGGCAGCTGTGATTCCCCGCCCCGCTGTAACCCCACCCCTTGTTTTCCATTCAACGATGTCTTTAACTGCGATCAGCTAGCGTAACACTAACCATTAGTGAAATATATCACTGTGCCTATGCATTCCATGGTCCATGGTTTTTGGATTTTATAGGAGGGGGACGCAGCAGCAGCGTTAGAGGTTTTGCTAGCCAACTGGACATGCTCGCTAGGTCTAGCCTGCTCTGTAAGGAGAAAGCGGAAACTACAGCGGCTCCCCAATTAAAGGCAGTTGGCACGATGGTTTCCTACTTAGCCTAAAATGCTAGTAGGGCGCTGTATAGTGGGGAAATGGCGAAAGAACGGAGTGAAACGGTCAAAATCCTGCGAAGAAAAGCCTCCGTTCTCAGTGACTTGTAAATCGATTTCGGACGAGTTTCCCGTAGGCATCTTACCAATCACCGCTACCGAAGATACGGCTGCATATGTGTACCCATGTATGCATGCAGCATCACGGCCGCTTCATACCAATCCCTTCGCTTCATAATTTGCTTAGCAAATGAATACGAGCGTCAGGAACGGTCGTCCATTTGTGGGCGGGCGGGCGTGGCGGGCGTTTGGGACGTAAAGTTGTGGCTTGATAGGGCCCTTATAAGGGCACCTTCCTCGGGGAAACCGCTATGCAGCGCCTGCCCAGGGTCGCGGAATTCTATCCTGCCAGGAGTATCCTACTCGTCTGACTCTTCCACTCAGAACCATAGTGGCATATTGAATGCGATGTCGCCTATACAATGACCTGCCGGCGCCAGCAGATGCAAGTCAGTGTCTTATCCTCCCAGACTCTGTACGAATTCACGCCCTCGCGCAGGGATACAATTCGTGATTAGCCTGGGCAGGAACCGATCGGGAATCTAAACCTCCACCGCACGCGTGGTAGGCGTATCACTTGCCACTACATCGTACCACTAACCTTGATATGATATGATACTAGATGATATTTGTTATGCGGCAAAATCGTCTTTAAAGGCAGTTGGCACGATAAATCCCCAAGACGAGTAGGATTCTCTACTCGTCTTGGGGATTTATCGTGCCAACTGCCTTTAAAGACGATTTTGCCGCATAACAAATATCATCTAGTATCATATCATATCAAGGTTAGTGGTACGATGTAGTGGCAAGTGATACGCCTACCACGCGTGCGGTGGAGGTTTAGATTCCCGATCGGTTCCTGCCCAGGCTAATCACGAATTGTACTCCTCCGAGGACGGTGAATTCGTACCAGAGTCTGGGAGGATAAAACACTGACTTGTACATCGGCTGGCCCCGCAAGTCATTGTATAGGCCACATCGCATTCAATAAGCCACTACGATTCTGAATGGAAGTAGAATGCGTGCCGCATCCCACAAAGGGATTGATCAACGGCGAAGACTTTATCTTTTTTATCCTTTATCAAAGAGACTGATTAAACACCAAGAACCTCGCCCTTCACAGTACCGGAGAACAGAACTTGAGTCCCCGCTAGAACATTTGTTCAGTAGTGTCGGGCTTCCCCCTTCATAGAGCCTCGGAATCGCTGTGTTACATTTTTGAATTTCTTTTCTAGCAGGAATGTTAGGTTGAATTCTGACCTCATCCCGTCTAAGCGTTCCTAGAACCTCCAGTTAGGAAGCGAGCTTGTTAGGTGGATTTATTACCTCACCATTTCTAAACATTCCTAGAACCAGACTGTTCCCTTTTATTGCTTTTCCTTACCCTCAATTCATGACTAACTGCAATTATTGGTCACGAGATCCTTCACACTTGACGTTTCTAAGCATTCCTAGAATTCTGGCTCCAGGAACGCATAGAAATGGTGAGCTGAGATGAACATCCCATCATATGGCCGTGACAAAAAATTCCACCTAACAACCTCAGGGCATAGAAGAGAAGAACAACATGTGATATCCTCCAAAGTTTCAGTGTGCTACTCAATGACTTCCAAAACAGATAACCAGAAAGTGCGCTGTTTATCGACGGGGGGCATTCTGCTTTTCATAGATTTGCCAACCCATCTAGGTACCCTTTTTTCGAGTTGACACGTTTTAGGATGGTGGCTAGACGATCTTGCTCCAGCTTCACAAGCGTTCACAAGTTTTACCAGAGTGAGATTTGTAAACCGGAACCAGGGAAGCAATTATAATACAAAATGCCCCCCCCGTCGATAAACAGCGCCGACCAGAAAGTAATAAGTGGCATTTGCTAGCATATTTGTTCGAAAAAAATGAATTTCACTCCCTAATCATGAAAAATTTAAACAGAACTTTTTAGTTCAATAGTAACGCTATTCGTGGTCTGTCACGTGTTCTCTTTCGCTACCGCACACCCCTTTCTGACAAAACGATTCTTTGACAAAACGACTTCTTTGGGTGCTGCTCCCGGTCATTTTTCTTAGCATCCCATATGGATTGTTAGGGGTTAGCCGTGGTCCTCTTTTCCTTGCATTTAGCAGTATAAAAGCATTAGCAGATTGGGTTTCCCTATTGTTATGATCTGTCATTTCGGACTATTTTTATGGCTTTAATATACTTCTCATGAAGGAATATGAATGGTGACATTGACCCAGAATAGATGTAAGTAGCAACCTAAGCCCTGAACAGTTTCCACATTTGATTGTTGGAAATTGTCAATTTTCAAGTTCACAACCGATAGTTGTGGGTAGGGAGAGAGGCTCCAAGCACGATCGCGGAGACGGGAATCTTCACGAACAGAGAGAATAATTCAATATCCCCTCTCTGGTTATCAGGGTCCTTCAATCACTGAAGGATGATCCACCCTTCGTGCCTGGTAAGCCAGCGTTTCGTTGGAAGAGTCTCCGAAGCTTCGCTTTTCCTAAGGGCACACTCGTAAGAGCATCACACAGTCGCGGCTCACCTCCCTCATCGTCCTCCAGCCCTACTTCTCAGAAACGTTGTAAACAGATTAACCATGGGAAGGAAACCTTCTTATTTTAAGACACGTCCTTCGTGCTAATGACCGAAACGAACACCTGGTCGAACTCAAGAAAATTTGAATTGTGCACGAAATAGTTCGACAACCTTTGGTTATTTTTAGGTCATCGCTCAAACCTTGACCTAAATGCTTATTAGATCGCAATTCTCAGGAACTTAAGCGAATGTTTGGGCAGGGAATGTGCTGGTTACGACCGTGGGGAGGCGCGTGAACGAGGGTCGGTAAATCGCCGCACCGCCGCCAGCCACGCGCGGCGATGGGCGCGGCGTTTTCATAACTTGTTTTAAGCTGTCGAATGGAGCACCGGACTTCATGTAGAACCCGCCATCGTAGACACTCGCTACTGCTTTTCGGGTCGTCTTAGCCATGTTGGCCATTACTGTTTCTGGACACTATCGTCTCCTCTTTGCGGCCGCGAGACGTCGCCACGCGACGTCCCAGCAGCGCAGGCAAATTCACGATCTCTTGGTCACATTACCCGTAGAACGTCTCGATAAGCTTCCTCACAAGACTTATGGTCTTCTCAGCTAGCATCCACTCCACTTCAATAATCGAAGACGTACACTGCGAGCATACTCACAGACCAGGGAACGCTTCCGTAGGCGATTCATCATCCGCACTCTTGCTTTGAAGAGATGTACTATAGTGCGCGAGCAGCTGTCACCATTCCTTCCTACGGTCCATGTCAGGAGATATATTTCGCTTTGAAAATCACCTTCACATTGAAAGTCAGCCGACCTCAGTTCTATAATGAAGGTCTGCGTGGACGCTGCTAGAATAGGACTCCTTTACCACTGCCAAGTGGAACCAGAGATGGCTCTGCTTGGGGTGCTGCCGCTACTTTACACTCGAGTTCGCCACGACCTTTGGGTCATGGCGACAAAGATGTCGTAGATTTAGGAGCGACTCCGGCCGACACACAGCGTACCAGTTTCCTGCGCTTCCCTGCACAAGAGAGGCGCAAAACATTCTTATCCAGAACTCATTCAATAGGAGATGACAGTTTTGTTGTTGCAACAGGATACAGTCCTCATTCATTGACGGCGACCGGTTCGTTCCGTGTCAGCCAGGTAGGATGTGCGCACCACTGTTGAAGCCTGTTCTCAGCCTTTTCTGTGTGGCAAACGCCGTTATGGCGACAAAAAAGTGGTAGAAAAAACTAGAAATACGGAGGATATAATTACCAGGTAACTGTCACGTTGTGCCGCTTCCAAACAACTTGCTGCAGGAACGACTCTGGCTACCGCCGCCAAAACCGCCTCGCGCACCGACACGCCCCCACCCGGTCCGCAATGCATGAGGAACGATTAGGCTCCGATAGCGAACCACCAGAAGAAAAGCCAGAGGGAGACCTACATGGAAAGAAGGGCGATATCCCAAGTGAATGCTCTACTACGAACTGCTGCGCCATTTAAGACCGTAACCACCGGACCACCCTCAAGCCAACCTCTAGTAGCCCACTGGCCCACTCACGAAGTCCACTGAGAGCGTAAAAAAATCGAAAATGTCGCTCTACTCCGGGGCGAAGCCAGACCCTACTTGGCAAATAGTCCCCTTAAGAAAAAAGCCGAATTAGTGCTACCGTATGCTGTGTCGCCAGTGCTCCAGACTTGTGCAACTAAAGTCTAGTGAAGCGCTGAATGGATCATGACGTTGTTGAATGTCTTCTGTTAGTAATATATTCCAACAATAACTTGTAACAGTAAGGTTGTCATTTGAAGAAGTCTGGGGTTAGGTACAAAACTTTTTCGACAACCCAATGACGACGAGGGTTCATTGAGGTCCCCCACACTATCCAGTCACAACAACTGGTCTTCCAGTCTTCGTGGGGTCGATTTTCAGTACCGTTGGCTGCATATTGTGGCATAGACCACAGAGTTATAGGTCATTCTCGCTGCGTGCTTCCAGAAAGGCGAGGGAAACGGTAAACAATAGGATGATGTTCGAATCCCCAAGGGGACAAAAGAACTTTTTGGCATTTGTTGACGTTCTCTAGGTCACGCAGCCAAAATGAACCACATTTTTGTGGTCCGTACACGAACTTCTACACCACGCAATGAAACGTTTCGAAAGTGGACTCCACGACAAGGAAAACCTCCCCTGTTGAGTAGATGCTTTGCTTTTCTCACTACATGCCATTGAAAGGTCTTCATTAGTGAAGTGTTGTTTTAATTAACGGCTGCAATATTTTAATTAGATTTTAATTTGCTCAATTATGAAGATAGTGCTAAAACTGGTACAAGATTTCCACCGGAATTACGTCATGGACAGAATCACTCGATAAATCCCTAAGAGCAGTTTTCCCCTTAATGTGCGATTCCATTGAGCCTCCGAACCGAAATTTTTGTATCTGTTTTCGGGCCATTTTTGCAAAAACTTCCGCGCCGCGAGGTCTGTGGGTAGCAGCCGTAGTAGTTTTCGTCAGGCCTGGCCAATTACTCCAGAATAATGAAAAAAGCAATTACGAAACTAATCGAAAATGTGCAGCCAATTTCAACAAAAGAAACGATTCAAAATGTGAGCAACAGTACTGCCAAGTGATTAGAGAACCTGTGTTGCGGAGAGATTTTGGCACTGTTAATTTTGTATACATGGACATCCGTTACAAAGTGTGGTTGTCTGGTATATGACAAGTACAAGTATAATAAACCTCACAAGCGAACTTTCCCTCTCATAAAGTTTGTTTGCCTAAGGCTGCAAACTGAGTTGTTTTTGATTGGTTTGTCATGCTAAATATCAAGCCCGGTGTTGGCTTATCGCGCATCTCCGACCCTTGCATTTTATTTATTATTATTTTTATTTAGTACGCTGTTTAAGACAACGCTCGATATGTGAAAACAAAACTAAACATAAAACAAACAAAATAAACACTACAGCAATAAAGAAACATGGCACCTACGCACTGAGAACTTGCTTAGCTATGGCACGTTTGAAGGAATTCATAGAACCATTAAACAATGTGGTTTTACCCAAACGTAGATACGCGAGACCCGCTCTGATAGTGAAGAAATTGCGCCTAAGGGTTGTTTTAGGGCGCGCAAATGATAGCTTATGCTGACCACCTCTGGTTATGGACGGAATAAGGGTGTAAAATCGAGAAAAATCAAGTATGGATTTGTCCTTCAAGATTTTATGCAACATACATAAGTCAAAAGGGCCCGCCTGGAATGTAGTGAGGGTAGGCCGAAATATTTGTTCCTAATTTCTGCTTTAGGGATTTTAGCATACAAGAAGCCAACTTCGAACGGATTAACATCGTTTCTGGTGAAAATTGTTTGGACTTTTCATAAGAGCCACCGTTTCTCCTTTTTATAAGGGGCGAATAGCCGACCGTTTCCCTGTCCTCTACCAAGGCCCTGAACAACATAAGTCTTGTAAACTCTAACAAGCACCCTACTATCCGCGGTAGTGAGAGCCTTAAATATGCAATAGGTTCGATGAAAGGCTTTCTTGTATATGTGCTTGTAGTGCAGGGAAAAGTCAAGTTTGTTATTGTATAGGAACCCAAGATCCTTAACCTGGTTCACCGTGCTAATCTCTTGATTGTTTATGAAATAAGTTGCATTGCAGTGGGAAGAAGAACCCACGCGCATATGAAACGTTTTGGTAGAAGAAAGCGGTATCTGCCAGTCGGCTGACCACTGGAGGAGCCGATCAATTGTGGCCTGTAAATCGAGTATATCACGAGGGAGCTTATAACTTTGTAGAACTTGAGGTCATCAGCATATTGCTTGGACACAACTTCATCCGTAGACACGAAAAGATAACTCAAGTAGCCGTATAAATTGTTGAAAAAGTATAGGGTGGATAGGTACCCCACCTTGAGGAATCCCACTCCGGAAAGAAAAAAATATCTGAGTACGAAGCATTAACGCGTACTTGATAAGTCCTACCCGTGAGAAAAGCTTTTATCCATTGTCGATAACATTATCATGAAACCCTATCTTGGCCTAATTTTGAATGTAATTTGAGTACCTACCTTATCAAAGCTTGAATTGAAATCAAAAAATATAACATCTATACTTTGCTTCTTGTCCAAGGCTATAGTCCAGTCGTTGAGCGTTTTCCAAAAGATTTGTACTAGTTGACCTCCCCACAACAAAGCCATGCTGAGAAACAGGAATTATTTCATTCTCAGCAAGATGATGAAGGATGTGTGTTTTCAGCAACTTTTCAAAGACCCTACAGAAGAAAGAAGTGATACTTATTGGTCTATAGTTAGAAATATCCGATGATGGCGCTTTCTTAAGGACTGGAGTGATATAGGAATGTTTCCATAATCGTGGCACTTGCGAGTACATTATGGATTGATTATATAAATATGAAAGTGGAAACGCGATGGCCTGAGCAACATTTTTAATGAATTGGAAAGGAATTCTGTCAGGCGTTGTTACGTATGAACATGGCCATTTCATGAGAAGACTGTACACATCCTTGGGATCAAAGTAGGGAAAGGACTGCATTTTAGAAGAGACAGTGGGCGAAAATGAGGGTAAACCATCAACTTTGTCCTTTTGTTGATAATGCTTTAACTCTGAACTCAAAAGCAAAAGCATTGGCTTTATCGCGGTCATTCAGAAGTAGTCTGCCTTCATACCTTAAATCCGTAAATTGAGATTTCTCGCGCAGCCTAGATCTCATGAATCTGAAAAAACGCTGCTTGTCCTTAGCTTCAACAATTTTCTTTTCAACATTTCTGTTGAATTTCATAAGCCTTCTGGTAAAAGCTGAGGAAAATCTGTTGGTAACTCAACCCACATCGCCAGTCATGTTTCGCAATGATGAAACAAGCATTCGTTATGCTCGAACATGTTACGTAAGTATTCAGGTAGATTGCGCTTATTCGGATAGACGAGAGCCCAGGGTACGAACTGATCAATAGTATGATTGAGTATAGAAAGGAACATTGAATACTTATCATCAACCGTGGATAAGGTTTCAAAGGATTCAACCCATAGGATACCAGAAAGATAACTGAGGACACGGGAGTAGTCACATTTATAGGGGAAGCAGTCTCCTTGAAAACTGAACAAGGAGGAAGCGATGCAGTAATATCGAAAGAAATGCTAGAGTGATCACTGTGCCCAAGAGCAGAATTGATAGCGATATTGTTAATAAGGTGCTGATCATTCGTAAGCACTAAGTCTAATATGTTTTCACCTCTTGTGGGCTTGTGGGCTCCTTGAAAACGAAAATTGTTGCGCTCACCTCACTTCCCCCTTCAGGCTGTTTCCTTCTTCTCTAATTTGTGTGTTCTATTTATTTCACCCCTTAAGACAAACCTTCTTCCTTCTCAGTTGAACTCGAAATATTCCTAGATGGAAGTAGGCAAAGAAATAAATGAATTAGGATTTGCCAAAGGCGAAGCAATTTGCATCTTATTTTGCTGCGGATCACTGCAGTAGGAGAGCTAGGTTTTCCGCCAGCTAGTTTTCCATCAGCTCGTACTCGCCTCGTTATCTCCAACAGTGGTAGGAAGGGGCTGGTGCCGCGCCCCCCACCAATCCCCCCCACCATTCACCGGCGTCGCCCGCATTCGCCCGCAAGACTAAAGAGTCCATTGATCATTGTTTCAAGGACTCGGCTGTCATGAGGTGATGGTGGAGAGTCGAACATAGGAGAGCATGGAGATCCTCACGTCAGCAAAAACCGAAAGCAACGAACAAGTCGCTGAACATCCATAAAATGAGACATTTCCTCTCCGCTGCCAACTTCAGATGACAATCCATTAATCGTAAGGAATACAAAAGGGGCGTTTTGGGTGGCTGGCGTGCTTTACACTGACAGGTATCATGCTTGTTCATACGCCTCTGCTTCCTCGTGGATGCTTCGAAAGGATATCCTCACCTTGATAGACATGTATCAGAATCAAGGTTGTAGCCGTTCTTCGCCTTTAAAGGAACGGTCGCGATGAACTGATGAAATATGTAAAAATTGTGTGGATTGCATTGTAAGGGAACAAGAGTAAGGCGAGTAAAGTGCTTTAGTGGTACCTCCCTCTTTCAAGTGACCCCGCCTCCTGACTCCGCCCTCAAAGTCCGTCTTCCAACTAAAGCGGTGCGGTCGGACAAGAAGCATGAAATGGAGACTCCATTGCCTCCTGTGAGGTCATAGGGTTTATTGCAAGGACTCAACCAATCGGGCTCGTCTCAAAGGTGTGGTATTTTGACCTTTTCCTCGCGCAACTGTTTGAGTCTAGAGGGTTACTATCAGAGGCGTTTTCGACGATCCCTTTGGGATTTTCTCTTCAACATATCGGAGTCACTGTTGACTACTTCTCTTCCATATTTTGTCCAACCAATTACCATATGGCTCTTTATCGCTGACTATGTGCTTTTGACTTTCACTATTGAGAATTCCTGTCATATCTAATACGCAATAACGATTAACGTCAAGCCCCCTCACGAGCAATTGCAGCTTATCCGTCGATGGTTCAACACTCGTGCGGAGACAGTTGAAGCAGACCGTACACTCACCTCTGGGGGTTTTGGTCCTTAGCATGTGTGGGGTGAAAGGGGCCGCAGTGGTACTTCTCCATACCCCACCTGCGCTGCTGCACTACAAGTCACACGCGTGACCATAGCCCAAAAGCGACCTTATCTGAACCTCTCACGTTTGGCGTTTCCACCGCGAACTCTTGCGCATCGACGCAGTCTGCACCTTGAGGATAGCTGTACGCGGTAGTAATGGAGTGGCACTCGGTACCATTAACCCTACGCCAGCTTTCAACTAGCCTAAAATCTAGTAGGGCGCTGTATAGTGGGGAAATGGCGAAAGAACGGAGTGAAAAGGTCAAAATCCTGCGAAGAAAAAGCCTCCGTTCTCAGTGACTTGTAATCGATTTCGGACGAGTTTCCCGTACGCATCTTGCCAATCACCGCTACCGAAGATACGGCTGCATATGTGTACCCATATATGCATGCAGCATCACCGCCGCTTCATACCAATCCTTTGCTTTATAATTTGCTCAGCAAATGAATGAATACGAGCGTCAGAAACGGTCGTCCGTTTGTGGGCGGGCGGGCAAGGAAGGCGTTTGGGACGTAAAGTTGTTGCTCAATAGGGCGTTATAGGGGTACCCTCCTTGGAAAAGCTTCACGCAGCAGCGCCTGTACTGGTCACGGAATTCTGTTAAGCCAGTTGTACAAATCCTACACCTGTATAGCGATTTATCGTGCCAACTGCCTTAAGGGGAAACGTGACAGCTACCCTGCAATGCTATGAATCCCGACTTCTTTCGGAGATGTAGTGAACAACCGCTGTCTGTCGAGCAATTGGCCTCAATGTACAATCTAGTGTCATTTTCGATGACCGGTATGCCATGGTCACCGAGCGCGTTTACTCAAACAACTTTGGTTTCATTTGCAATCGTCAATAAATTTCTATGAATCAACTGGGCCTCTGTGATCATCCCCTGTCTATTTCAGATAATCGGGAATGTCGGACACGTTCAATGCAATACCGCCGCCTTCTGATGATATCGAACGGCATCGATCATTCACACGTGAGTTTTAAATTGAAACATGCTATGATGGTTAAGCTTTCTCCCCCCTCTTTTTTTCTTGAGAGAAATGGTCAAACATTATTAATAAGGCATGCACCCACTTTTTTTGCCCCTGGCAGAACTAATGTGGAGTACACGCTTGATGTGATATGAGGGACAACACCTTCGGAAACTCCTGCCCTCAAATGGTGTCGAGCAAAGAAGGTGGAGTTCCACAGCAGCTCTTGAGCTTATCAGGAGTGCTTATGCTTCGAGAATCAAAACCTCGAGGGCTCGCCGTGCAAAATCGCCCATTGCATCATTTCACTTTGACTCTTTAAAGGCAGCGCCCGCGTTTATTTGATGTTCCTACGCCCTCCTTAGATATCGTAGCTTTGTCGACAAGGGTGGAGGATGTACTAATTTCGCAGGTAAAAATTACGAGAGGATGTCCCCACTTCGCATGTGAGGAGGACGTCGCCCCGGCCCTGGGACCTGGCTGCCATAACTGTTTGGGCTTAGACTTTAGGAGCCTGGAGCCAGCTTTCAAAATAATGAGTCATGCGAGCTCAATACGTAATACCATGTAGTTTAAGAAAAAGCAGAAAAAAATCATGGAAAAATCCCCATATATTAGGTTGTCCGGAAAGTTCTCAGCGTTTTGGGTGTTTCACTTTAAACGATCGTAACTTTTTTAATACTCATCGGATTTAATCGAAATAGGCACCATTCGAATCAGCACACTTTTGCCAATGTGACAGCAGTCGAGAAATCCCATCAAAGAAAAAACTGGGTGGTCGAGAATCCACGAAATCTACGAAGGTCTTTTTTGCCTGGTCCCGATTGATGAAGTATTTTCCAGCAAGGGAGTTCTGAAAATGTTTGAAAAGGTGATAGTCGGTTGGCGAAAGGTCTGAAGAATATGGCGGTTGAGGTAGAACTTCAACCCCCAATTCGTTCAATTTATGGATAGTGATTTGTGAAACGTGTGGGCGGGCGTTGTCATGCAAAGGAATCGGACCCTTTCTTTTGATAAGTGTTGGCTGCATCTGACAAAATTTTCGGTACATTCGTCGATTTCTTCACAGTAGGGTTCTGCTGTGATGGTTTGGCCTGGTGATAAAAGTTTAATATGGATCACACAGGCGCGATGACCACCAAGCCGTGACCAGTAATCGTTTTTCTTCGGATGAGAGTTCCGGCTTTGAAGATTACCCTCGGTGGTTTGCGTCAAAATCAACCACTGTCGGAATGTCTTCTGGTTATCGATACATTGACCCATTTTTTTCATCCACAGGGCTGTACAATTCGGCCCAAAAACAGGTCGTCTGCTGCGCAAAAGCAATGCAGAAGAAACCTCGAGACGTGCCGATTCCTGCCGGTCACTCCGATTGTGGCACCCAATTGTCGAGTTTTTTCACCTTCCCAATGCGTTCCAGACCATCTGCAACAGTGGATTGCCACCGCCTAACTTCTTCGCTATCTCCGAACCCCTTGGGTTTTGGAAGCTGGGTCAGCGCTGCCAATAATTCCCGTTAATATCCTCATCAGATATTGCTTTATGTCGACCGCTACAAGGTTCATGTTCAAGGCTGAAAACTCCAGAACGAAATTTGTTGAGCCATTGCCGCACAGTGCTTTCTCTAGCATTAAATTATTGGGCCCCCACATCTGGTTAATTTGTTGAACTGTTTCGATTGCGGATTGCCCCAATTTATAGTCGAAGAAAAAAATCTTAAAAAAGGGGCTTTACTAAGCAATGGTGGAACGGCAATTATACCATGAGATAGCGCAAGAATTTCTGTATAGGATGTGCTACTTGAGATGCAAGGGCAGAATGATGTTCTGCAATCACAAGTGAATGTTCAAAAATAGTGCACAAAACGCTGAGAACTTTCCGGACAGCTTTAATAGAATCCTATGCTGGCCAGGTGGACGGGGCGGCCGACTCTTCACTAGCGAACGGCGCAATCCTTTCGCCTTTTTGAGGTGCAAAACTAATACATACTGCATCAATCATAGGGAGGGTTATGACATCCAGAGAGGGATGCGGGAACTTTAAGTGAACGTGGTCGCTGCCTTCAATCGTTCCAGGCCCTAGCAGATATGACAGAATCGTCAGTGAAAATGACGAAATTAGTCCAAGAATCTGGGAGAAACTTTTGTCGTCTCATATTGTGCTACGACTGAATCTACGACAACTGCTCACTCCTTGTCCTATCGTTTCGAACATAATCCTAGGGTTGCTATCGGGTCACTCAACAATGGACGTGAGCGTTACAGCTAAATCTCTTTGAAATCATATCTGCACCAAGCCCGCCGGGGAGAAAGCAATCCTGCAACGAATGAGTCAGTTCACAGTGTCATCTTCTGCTCCTCTGTCCCCTGAACTCAACCCACTGAACAATGAGAGCAAGCAGCCGAGACTGACTGACTGATATATGTGGATTGTGTTTTTCGGGAGCTTGTTCTTCCCGTGAGATCGCCGCCTTCACATCATTCCATCATCTTTCATTCAGCGTTTTTCTTGAATGTTAACTAACGCGTTGAATAGAGAGCTTGCCTCACTCAGAATTAACTGCAGTCCATCAGCTGACGCGCTCATGTCGGCCCTTTTGAGTTCCCAGTTCATCATTCCCTGTCATTGGTGATAATTTTGGCCCACCCACACAGGCAATTGGCGCCCTTTTGATGTGTTTTTCCATGTCATGGGTTCACGGCATATGTTGCGTGCTGGAGTTGCCAGTCGCGAACCTGAGCTATTCTTCCCTACGTTCTCTGTAATGGAGCACTTTAATTCGTCTTGCTTTTAGATTGCCTCCTCTTTGTCAAGCATTTTTCAAAAGGTCCTAACAATAAGATGCTTCACGTCCCGAGTTATAAAGGGGTCCTTGGGGATAGGCGGCTGCATTTGGCGATCTATTTGGCCCATAACTCCAACACCCACGACAACACCACGCCACGCCACTGCTCGCACCCTTCATTAGCTTTAATAGCTTCAGCAAGTCTGATGCTTGGTAAACAACAAACTTTCAAATTGCTGCATCTGCTTCACCTGGCTCTTGAATTCATTCATTTCTTTTTCCCTCTTGTATTGCTGACTCTAACTGATGTCTAGAAGGCCTAAGTCATCTGCCTTCAAATGGCCCACTGGATGGCCACGCATCTTCGACATTGGGCTACCCTTTTGTGGAGTGTAGATCTCCGATAATAGCCACTCTTCATGACCCTTGCCAGGGAAATCGTTTGTTTTGTGCTGCAAGGCTCATCTGCTTCAAGCTGAGTTAATGTGTTTTGTTTTCGCTACGTTACGCTTTTAAATTGAGTGTGTGGCAAGTTTGTTCGTGGTGGCGTCCCGTAGCTGAATG
>MU931662.1:0-16258 GCA_036418165.1 Cooperia oncophora | reverse complement strand
AGTTTCATGATAAAGGTTGCCCTTCATCAGCTGAATCGACTACTATGACTTCCTGTCTCCCAAAATCAGCGACCCCTTCCCTGCTCCACTTTAGGGTGCAACATCTTCCTGCTGCTGCAACACACGCCATGAATTTCGTGGTTTACAGTCGGATGTAACTTGGATTCATTGTTTGATCGTTGATCGGGAATACTGGAAGTTACAGTTAATAACATCGCAATCAGTCAGGTGGTTCTAAGAGAGGGATGAACCCATCCGCATAATTGGTTATTTTCTACCTGAGTTGAACCATTGGTAGAACAAGGCTGCGGGAGGCGGGCCTCTTCGCTACTACTAACACCGCCTCGAGTCAGCATTACATACAGTTCGAAAAGTAATGTGTTTGGTAGTGAGGACAGCGAAACTTGTTGAGCATAATGCGTTTGTAACATAGAAGATGTACTAAGTACCGACCCATGGTTCAAGAACCACACTCTTGTTGGTCTTTCAAAGCTTATTTTTATATCACATAAGGTACTGTAAGAGGAGGTGTTGTGCGAGGGTGCCACTGGGAACTGCCGTTTCATACGAGCTGGCAGATACGCTGGAGCGAAGAAGAATCGGACCAGTGCAGTGTAGCAAACCAGGTGGTCCGGTGGTCCTCGAAGAGAAATTGGTCACGGCTTCAATGTCGTCTTTAGGGTTTGCCAGAGACTTTAAATGGAGTATAGTGTAGTTCATTGCGGACGGTTGGGCGTGTTCGTGCGGCTGCGTTTGGCGCGGTGCCAAACTCGTTCTCCACGAGTTGTTCAAGCGAGCAAATGACAATACTGTATCATACCTTTCGTATTACTTGTTTTCTACTGCTTTTTGTCGCATGCCCGTTTCAACAAGAAGGCAGAGAACAGCTCAAAGAGGGTGACACACTCATACTGGCTGACACGCCCAACCGTCCGCAGCGAAGTAGAGTAGCTGTAATCGTGTTTCAGCTATTCTGTGATTCGATTACTAGTGTAGTTCTTGGCGATCGCTTAAAGGCAGCGTCCGCGTTCAGTCGAGACTTTCCTCTCCCTTCGTGGGTCCGCAGAGGCAACAACACCACTTTCGCGGCGCAAAAACGAGTGAGGAGGCCCACGATGCCGTCGTTCTTCTCATTGGCCCAACCTACAATCATTGGCACCGCCCTCCATTCCTAATGGTTATCTGATGGTGCGGTTGTTTCGCTGCTGCTTCTCTCCACGTCGAGTGGTGAGAGTGAGGTGATAAGGGAAACAGCTGATATCAACAAGTGAGAACTCGTGCGACCGCACCTTCTCTTCGCCTTGAGCACGTACAACCTCAGTTAAGCAAGGGGTTCTATATAGAGCCTTTCCTATGATTTAGAATTCTATATTTCGCCATTGAGCATACGGACAATCCTCAATCAAGCAAGGGGGTATCTGATACTAGAGCCTTTCCTTGTTATAAGATGTTTGAGCGCAAGAATCTCATCAATACTGAGATGCTGGCACAGCGTTTGAGAAATATTTTTAATGATGTGAAGTAGGAGAGTAATGAATTGAAATTGTTTTCGATAGTAGAACAAGCTACCACATCACTTCTTCGACTGCCATACCACCTGGCCCGAAGAGGATGCTTCGAGCAACGAAGCGACTTCTGGTTCTGCCTAGATGGAAAAGATGGGTGTGAGAATCATCAGAAGACGAGCACTATTGTCGCTGACGACTAAATGGGCACATGAAGGACGGCTTGTAATGAAAAAATTGGTAACTAGCACGGAATTCAATCATGTTCGAGTCCTTGACTATGCAAACTGCGTAATTTCGTCATTCCAGACTCAATGTGCTGCGCCTTCCCTGACTCCCATCTCATCACCTTTTACAACGAGAGTACCACAAATAGACTTTGGCCTCATCAGGCATTGCTATCAAAGCTCGTTACAGTTGCTTAGGGTGGTGCCGTATGTGGCAGTCACCACACGAGCGAGTCCAGAAAATGGTACGAGATTGGCTACTGAACGAGCGGGAGGCAACAGTAATGTCTCTATGTACTATATTAGTCGAAGGTCGGAGCCGTCTAGGGAAACTTGGAAAAGAAGTCGAAATCAATAACTCGAGATGTTTGCCTCGGAACTCGGCAGAATTCAAGCCATGAAGGAACTGCCCGAGAAGTAGAAATTTACCACTGTGTTCGTTGGTTACTAGTCGGCCTTTACAACGGTGGGGCAAGGTCTGCCGCTCGCACGGGAAGCGATTAACGGTTGTGCCTGGCTGAAAAGTTTCCTGCTAAAAAAGACCGTGGCTCTGAGAAGCCACCTGATTCGAGTAGTTTCTCAAGCAAAGAAGCGGAGGGTGGGAGGAGGAAACAGCCAGCTTTACAGTACGGTCGCAGCTTGCAAGTCTATCAACCCATGCATTAGAAAAGTTATGGATCTCAACCTGAGGATGTAACGGACAACTTCTAATGGATCCAGGTTAGGTCGTTCCGCAGCCTACTTTCAAAAGATCACTGACACAAAAAATTCATTTTCAGGGTTGATCCGACAATTCAGCTTGCGCCATAATGCGTGCCGCCACAAATATGGGTCTCAGCCAGAGGTGTACTAATCAGACAAGTGTGCGTGAAAGAAGATTGAAAGGTCAGGCCAACGCAGCAACCGGACCCGAACGACTGCAGACTGCCTGACTTGTGTATACTCAGCTAGCTTGATGTTCGGCAAGATGATCGATGAAGCTCTTCGATAAATCGTCGCAAAGAATAGGGCTACCCAAGAGCTGGAAGCAGAGCACGACAATTTGGATCTGGAAGTAGAAAAGCAGCAAGTCCGCTTGTACTACCGCCCAATTTGCGTACTCTCGCACGGCATGAAGATCTTCGAGCGAATTCTTGACACTCGTATCCAAGTTGATACCGGTTCAATTTTCTGCTCAGACTAGTGTGGCTGTCGGATGCTGCCTCGTAGGCAACATAAACGCCGGATTGGTCTGAGTACGCATTCGGAATAATTTCTGTAACTTTGATTGATTGCGTAAGTTTGAGCACGCCTCACGTTAGGTTCTTGAAAAGTCTTGAAGTGATTTGGATTCTTCATGCTATACAGTATGCCGAAAGAGAAAAAATTAGCCAGGAAACTACGGCTTAGCATACCCCAGCACCGATGAATCTCCTTCCCTGCCGAAGGCCCACGTTCTGAGGCCGCTTGTGAAAAGAAACCGAGTCCTTAATTGCAGTTTGTCATTTGAACGCTTTATGACGGTGCGCTACCGAGACATCGACTTCTGCAATGAGAAGCTGCTCAAGGTGGAGTCAATGTGTAACCGTTAGAAAGACCGTTTCCATTGGCATCACCTGCACAAGCCTCAAAGCAGGAGATTCTACCTTACTTTCTCCACGGAGCAGGGAGAACGGCGTCGAAGAGCTACCGTTCGCTGCGCAATCACATGCGGAGTTTCCATTACTTTTCTGAAGGTAAGCTATCTTAGAGCTATGAAATATTCTTATAGTTAGAAGTTGTCACAAAGATGCTGACTTATGGGTAAAATTCGTGCCCTTAGATGGGAGTCGGGCTTCACGCTCACCTCACGCTTTCCGGGCGAGTGCGCTATCCGTTACTGCCATCAGCATCCGCTATTCACCTTCTCAGCTTAACGCTTTTATGCGGGCCTCAACAGCACTCCACTGTTTAATTGGTGAAGGTCAGCCGTAATCGTTTAGATACCGCAATTAAACCGCGAGGCCGAAGGCTTTACAAGTTTTTGAAGGTGTTTTGTTATAATAACTGACATGAGCGCACTCGCCCGTAAAGCGTGAGGTGCGGGTTCGACTCCCGCCTGGGGCACTATTGCTCATAACGTCCATGCATCTTGTGATAAAATTCGAAAACCGAAACTGCGTCGTTAAACAGCAGTTGTCATGACAAAACAGCTTCAAATTCTTAGAAGTCTTAGTGAAAGTCAATCATAATCCAGAGCACCGAATCCAGTCCATGTCCGACCATTCGTGTCTTAGCTAGAACCACCTCATAAGTGGAAATTTTCACAGCAGCGACACGAAGGCAGGCAATTTGACTTGATCAGTCGTTAAGACCGGCCTTCGAGCAGATCTGAAGCCAGCATGTCACGTCAGGTCCCTTTTGAAAAATGATGTCTACTCCACATTATACCACAGAATCAAAACTCTCCAGCTGAACGTACAGACATTTTGGGACTGAATTCCCCCAAGCTAACTTCGGTAGCCGCCGATGGTTGTAAATTCTTTCAACTACTATCCAATCTACTGATTTACATGCTTTGCTATAATGTTTTTGAGTGTGCTCAATTTTGGCCCATCACGTGGAATACTAATCATGATAAGAACCTGACAGCGTCCCTGCAACTGTTGCGATTTCAGATGGTATTTCTTCTGTTTATTGTCCTGGCTGCGATCTTGAACGGCGTTGTCTCTATTGTAACTTTGGACATCGTTGGTTCATCCAAATGTCCTGACATGGATGTGTGAGGCAAAATTTATGTTTTGTTTACGCGGTTTTCATTAATTTATCACTCTTTGGAACTTTTCGCAACTTCCAATGGCGCACGGTGATGGAAAAAAAATCATTAGGCTGCGTTCATTCTCCGCGTCCACTAGCAACAATAGGTCCCCACCGTTCCGAGCGTCCGGCAGCGTCAGCGACTAGGGAAGTTTAGGTATAAATCTAGCGTCTGCAGGCTACCAGCGTCCACTATCGACCAGCAGCGTCTCGAGTACTAGGGAAGTGTTGGTATCGATTGCCTACCAGCGTCTACCAGCGACCAGCAGCGTCTGAGAGTGGAGAGTATGGGGCGATAGGAGGGTAGCAGACAGCTGGTAGAGTATGGCACCATAGGAGGTAGCAGACAGCTGGTACCCTCCTCCGCCCCATACTCTATGCTGCTGCTGGTCGCGGGTAGACGCTGGTAGACGCTGACACGCTGGCAGACGCTAGATCGATACCTATACTTCCCTAGCTCTCAAGACGCTGCTGGTCGCTGGTGAAGGTAAAAAAATCATTGGATCTGAGACTTAAAAAAGTCTGCGATCCAGCTGAATGCATGGCGACTGTTGGATGATTACATCGCTGTGTTCTTCGCAACCTTCTAGTGTTTGTGTGGGGGGGGGGGTTTTCTCTTTTTGTCATGCGAGCCAGCATGCTGAGCGTGTATTCAGGCTGACAATTTGCCTTGCTTACTTTCCGTTCTCTTCTGCAGACGTTTTGCTTTATCTTTGACACCACCCACGTTTCAGGGAATCAATCTTGTGATTAGCATACTGGGGGAGCAGATGGCTCACATCTCCCAATTTGCCTTTATAGTACAGGCAGTGTGGAGCGTTGTTACTTCCAACTAGCGGCATCGAGCGTGCTGGCAGGGTATTAGCTACTTGACTTGCAAGACACAATCAGGGAGAACTAGACGACCTGAGAGCAGCAAACAAGGAGAGAAGAAAAAGAGTTGACGCGCTGCAGCACTGCTATAATCTGTTTCGCTGCGGAACAAGGGGCGTGTCAGGCAGTGTGACTGTGCCACGATGCTAAATCCGTTCGCTGCCAGCTGGTAAAGCGGGTATGCGACAATAGTTGCAAGAAAGCGAGTGGCAGGAACGATATGATACAGTCTTGTCACTTGCTCGCTTCAACAACTGGTGGAGAACGGGTTTGGCGCCGCTCCAAGCTCATGTTGCTTGACAAGCCCCTTCTTCCAGCGAACTGAACCGTTGGACGAGTTAGGTCCTGGGGCAATGCTGAGTACTTCATCCTCTTGCAGCTCAAGTGGCACTTACCAGGGAAGTCCGCCAACTTACCATGGAACTTTGAATGGAGACCTGGGTAGATCGATAGAGTCTATAAGGTTATTTACAAATATAGATAGCAAAACTGCAACCTGCATTTCACAAGCAACTTATGAGCAGGTAAAGTTTGTAATGGTGCAAGTCGAACGTCGAACCTCACCACTGAACCACCACGACTAATATAGACTTATAGGCCTACCGATCTTCCCAGGTCTCCGTTCAAAGTTCTATGGTAAGTTGGCGGACTTCCCTGGTTAACACCCCAGCCGCACTATTATAGTGCTTTTCCAGGAGGTGGTTGTTCTGCATATAGCAGCGCGCGTGAAGAGTAGAGTCAGCGTGCATAAACAATGGTGGAACATTCGTCACATATGGCTCTGATCATGTTTTGACTAAGCGGTATAGGGTTTTTCACCAACGCGTATCTGTATATCGACTTTGGGAGCAAACACTGAATGAGCGACGTATCCATACCGCATCGAGTCGTACGATGGCAGTTGACATGGCTGTGAAAAAGATCAAAGCAGAAGTCGTGCGTGGTTGTTCACCGTTCCCTTCAAGACTCAGTAACTATCCTAACAGTAGGGAGAAAGAGTCAAGTGTTCACGGGGCAAACGCTTCAACACCGAGCCCTGGTTGGATTCCGATCACCTTCACTTGTACCACCTGTGCTCCCGTTGATAATCAAGTTGCTCGATCGTTCAATTTTCACGAAGAGGTCTGACCACGGCGTAGGCAGTCTGCGGTTGTTCGCCTTACATCCCATGGAATCCGGTGGGCGATCGCTGAGGTCCACCCAGTGATCACCGAAACCATTTTCGTTACGCGACGTTTATATTCGTAACTCCGGCCTACTTGCAATTCAAAAACAAAAAAAAAATGCTGCTGCGCCTCTGATCTTTGTTCGTCGACAGATTGCGGAAGCCCTGAATTCCTTCTTTCGCATTCGTAGCACGAAACTCCGAGCGTCGCTCTTCTAGCGTCAAATGACGCTAAGCGCACGTTTATCCTGCTTTTGTGGAGTCCATGTCTGCGAGGCATAAGTTAAAGCAAAGGACCGCGGAATCGAAGAGGCGTGCACGCAGGAAAGGTATCCATCCGTTCAGCGGGATGGAGCATGCCAGTCCGCCCTTCATGAACATCGTCTTCGTCAGTTCAGCTGCAAACCGATTCCTCCACACGCGCAGTCGAAATCAGCCAGCATTCGCTCCGCTTGCTCGATGTTCGGTGACATGACAACGAAAAATACGCGAGGAAAACGCCGCAACGGGACCGCGGGCCCCGCTCAGCGAGCGCGGCAACGCCCATCTTCCATTTTTTTACTGCTGCCTTGGTGCCGTTAAACCGCTGCCGACCCTCTCCATCTGGAATGATGAGAGTGAGGCTGATAACTAGTGAAATCACGTCCGACCATGCCCATTGTTCGTCTTATGCACCAAGCGCGGCTCATCATGAAGTTCTATGTAGAGCGTTCTCGATGGGGATCTGCTCTTTTCTTCACTCACTCACACTCCTCACTTACACTCCTTATCCCCGAGACGTGGTGGGCGTGGCTTTCGAGCATGGCATAGGACAGGTTTCTCAAGGAATGCTGTTCAATTGAAACAACCTGCTATCTTGTTCTGTGTCAGATAGACGTGACTACGACTGCTCCAAAATGACAATATCTCTCGAAAACCTAGACCGCCGCTATTTTAAAATCAAGTACGCAGCCACGCCTACCCGATCTCAGGGATTTCGAGTATACCACCTAGTCGTTAGAATGTGAACCGCAAAAATCTCTGCACCCGGGGCGTGCCTCTGAATAAAAGCAAACAGGTAATATCTCACAAAAGGAAGTCTAACTGTCCGGTACAGATGTAGGAGTCGGTACATACATACAGCTAGAGCGGATACACGATTCAAAAAAGGGGATACCCGCGATCCGGTTCTGTAGGATTCAATAATGAGCAGAAGGAGGTTCTGTTTACAGTGCTGCAGTTGTGATGGCAAACTGAAGCAAAAAAGGCTTTGGAACCTGCACAGAACTGTCTCACATGAGAACATCGTCGAGCACGAATGTCTGACTACGTGATACTGTTACAGCTTTTTCGATCGTCAGCTGGTTCCTGTTTATAAAAGGTTCAGTGGCCTTTTGAAGATCAACTACCATCCCTATGGTAATTTTAAGAAAACCTCATGTCATCAAGTCGATGGGAATTGGGAGTGAGTTTTCTTTGGAATAAGGCTCTTTATTTTTCTCATGCAGATTATGAGAACCTTTGAAGGGTTGAAGCTGAAGAGTTAAAGTTCCCACAATGTTCCAGGTGCACATGTCAACAAGGGCCAGTTGAGTGTCAGAAGAATTATCTACAGGCATGCATGCTGGATAGGATAAAAGACCCGTATCCCATCGATCTATGTGCGCGAACACTATTTTCATAAGAATCTTAGGAGCAGTTTGGCGACGGGGGGGGGGGGGGCGACGAGTCTGCTTCTCTGCTTCTTCTCATCTATGTGTCGAAACATCTAGGAAGCTATTTTATGAGCTTACTACGTTATCAGGTTTCATCAATGTGGTCGCAACGAGGCTTGCCCAGTTTGGCGACGGGGGGGGGGGCAGTTTGCTTTTCTGCTTCTTCCCATCTACGTGTCGAGACATCTATGGAGCTATTTCATGAGCTTGCTAGAGTTGACAGGTTTTTTCATAATGGTGGCTCGACGAGCTTACCCCAGCTTCACAAGAGCTCGCAGGTTTCGCCCGAGTGAGACTTGTACATCGGAACCAGTGAACCAGCAAAAATACAAAATGCCCCCTCTTCGCCGAACTGAGTTAACCGAACTCTACCCAACATGATATGTTTCAGTGAGATGCATGCAGAAGCAAAAAACGTTCTTGGGAGCTTCTTATGTCTGTTTAGAGGAGAAATTTAAAATTGACCGTCAAATCCGCGAAAGGTTGAGTACTTTTCTTTAGTAAGGAAAATTTTTCGTCATCCCCGTGTGGCCTACCCGTACAACTTGGCTCTGTCTCGTTGTACCATTTCCTCTTTTTCTCAAATTGCTACCTAGGATCGCATGCGATGCCAGGATGCAAGTGAGCCCCTTAGCGAAACAAACTCTCATCATATAATATATGAAGCAGAATGAGAAGGTGAAGTGTTCTGGTAATGAAGCTGTAAATATGTTATTATAAAACGACTCTTACGGCGGGTACAAACACTTGGCACTCAACATTTATCCTACAAAAAAGAGCTTTCAAAAATACCTGCATGGTACGCGCCACTAATCCCGCTTACCTCAACTGTTCAGGCCAGCTCGTGGCGAGGCCACGGCTCCGCTCAGTGACCACGGCAACGCCTAACCTTCACATTTGACTGATAGCTTATAATGCGGTTGTTCCGCCGTTTGTTCTGTGAATTATGAATGGTGAGAGTGAAGCGACAAGTAGAGGAGCTGGCACCAACATGCGAGGACTCGTCCGACCACGCCCTTTCTTCGCCTTGTGCCTGTACCAGCGCAGTTCAGCATGGTATGCTGTTTGGGGAGCGAGTGGATTTTTCCCGCTTTGTTCTCCTTTTTGTGCTAATTACCATCTTGTCACTTGTATTTGGTCACCATTTCACAACTCACCATTTTCGAGCCTTCAAGAATGTTTCTAACGGTATTTCCTGCCTTTTTTCCCCGCTGTTGAATACACAGCAGCGTAACACTCGCCGTTGAACCCTGTTACCCATGTATGGAATCGTAGACACCGTTTTTGACTGACCACTCCTCACAAGTTCTCTTTCCCAATAAAAATAGCTCTCCCTACCAGAAACTCTTTTTCAGAAGCCTGGGCTAATAAATCCGGCTTAACCAGTGTCGTTAACCTAGGGAATTCGTAACGGATTCCGCAAAAAAAACCGTTGCGTCGCAGTTTCCAGGGCTGAAAGACTTGTTTTATTAAATGCGGCTCTCGACAGAAATTCACGGAATCGCCTATCGGCAGATGATTCAAGGCGCTCACGAGTATCACCTGTGTCAAATGCTCTCCCTAGAAGAGGAGCCACGGAAAGAAGATGTTTGCCTTTCATGAGGTCTTTCAAGTTACCTAAAATTTAAATGCAAGCCAGCACGAGCCTATCAAAAATAGTAGATGTAGCGCCACACATTTCTGATTGTTCTATGTTACTATTTAAGGCTCCTTTGTGTGACCCACTGAATCGATCCAGGGGAAATTTTCTCGCACCAGATCATGGAATAACTTTTTAAATTTGAATATTACAGTATCCTTGAATGTGCAAAGAGCCAAGAAGGTGTAAAGTTAATGGTCGCAACCGGCGTGAGATCGCTTAGGAACGAAATTTTCCAATATTATTATGTGAGGTTTCAATGCCTTTCTGCCTTCAAGTAACAGCGGCAACTGTTTTGAAAACAAATGTCCTACACTAAGAAAGGGCGCGGACGGTCCGATTTGGCGCTTCATGGTAGTGGGGAACCACAAAAGAAGACCGTAGGTAGCTAGTATTAAAAAAAAGCGGAGAGAACATGTAGGAACGGGCCTCAGCTAATCACTGGCAAGTTGTCCGTTTTCTGGGCAGGTGCTAAAGTGTGGTTCTTTCTACCGTAGCGTCCAGCAGTGAAAAGCTGCGTCTTCCAGCGCTCGAGCGTTCAGCAGCGTCAGCACAGGAAGTTACTATTCAGTGTCCATCAGTGCTGCCACCGTCTACCGATGTTAAATAGCGACCCGTAGCGTCTCGAAAGGTCTAAGGAAAGTATAGCATCGATCTAGCGACCAGTACGTCTCAGGAGTGGAGTGTGGTGGCGGAGATAGAAAGGTGGTAGTCGGCTGTGCCCCCCCACTCGCCCACATTCCTAGCGCTGGTTGATTCGCTTGGTGGAAGCTAGTAAGCGTTGTGGTTCTCTAGATCGAACCTATACCTTTCCTAGCCCTCGAAGTCTGCTAGACGCTGGATCGATATCTGTGCTTTTCTAGTCGCCGACATTGGTAGGCGCCGCTGGTCGCTAGTGGACGCTGCCGCAAGGTATGAACAGTCTGAGCAGGAATCATATAAAGCACTCTCGCAAGGTTTTATTGAGGTTTAGTGTTTTCTTCAACTCATCTCTTTACTGTGATCATAACACTTCATTGACAATACAGTGTTGTATTGCTATATAGGTACCACATATTGCGATCATGATAGCATCAAGGCAGCTGAACATTTTTGAACTCGTGCTCTGCCAAAGTTTCTCGACCGCGACTTCACAATGGGTCGGATCCAACTGCTACCTGATTGTTTATTTTGCATAGTAAAAATGGTTTTGACGACTGAAAGAGGCGTAACAGGTGTACATGCACTAGAAAAACAGCTCCGATCAGACTTTGCATTTCTGTACGTTTGTGAATATTACATTATTCACATTAATTGTTCTTGCTCACCTCAGCCTACACCGTTCACTTCTTTGCGCGTGAAATGGCTGCAAGTATGAACGCAGCCTTGGGATGGCTGCTATCCATCCCAAGGCTGCATTCATACTTTGCGGCGTCCACCAGAATGTAGCAGCCTCCACTAGCCTTTCGACGTGTCGACAGCCTTATCGACCTAGGAAAGTATAGATAACAATCTAGCGTCTGCCAGCGTTTACCAGCGTCTACCAACGTCTGCCAGCGACCTGCAGTAGGGAGTATAGGTTAGTAGGAGGGTGAACAGCTGGATTAGTCGTGGTGAAATTGCGGTGTGTGCAACACCGCATAACCTTAAAGCATGTGGTGTACTGTAGTTGTACGGTGCCATTGCACACGCTGCAATTTCACGACGCCTAATCCAGCTGTTTGCTATCCTCCTACTTCCCATACTCTCTACTCCCGGTCGCTGGTGAACGCTGGTGGACGCTGGTAGACGCTGGAAGACGCTAGATCGATACCTACGCTTCCTTAGCCCCCGACACGCTGGCAGACGCTGGTAAATGCTGCCGTTCTCTGGACCGATATCTACGCTTTCCTAGTCGTTGACGCTGAGGGACGCTTGAAACGCTGATGTCACTGGTGGAAGCTGCCGCAAGTATGTTGGCCTCTCATGGTGAGAGAGCTTCCATTGTACGACATCATCGGACTTGCTGGCGAAGGAACATCTGCGGATATATGTGCATCCCTTGGCTTGCACATTAATTCATCACAGTACTGACAAATGATGTCCAACACAAGAAAAATCGAAAAGAAACTAGCACTACTCGTACAGTTTGCGTGAAAAGCTCCTCATGCAAAAACAGCATTACTGTGATGTTGAACCGACGAACTGCTGCACCAATTCTATTCAGGAATAGGCTTCAGAACACATCCTATTCAGCGGAACGGATTGCTTTTCACTGCTTGGGCTCCTTTGAAAAGCAGGGTGTTTTACAACGCGGAAGACGAGGTGAACAGCAAATTGGTTGCACACGCGGAGTGGGTTTCTACAGGTGGCGTACCTTCCACTTTCGACCGCTGCGGTGCTCCCATCATTCACTGTGGAGTGGCGAAAGTGAGGCGACTTTTGACAGAAGTTCCCTTGTCATTTCTTGACCAATTCATTCAGGTCTTCCTGTCAGCGACAATGAAAAATTAGACAAGGGGAGTGTGGGGGTTACATCTGTCAGATTCAAAGCAGGCATAGAAGTTGAAAACGTGGCACTGCAAGGGTAGTGTGGCCTGCGACGAACAACCTTGTACCGGTTTCGCGGCAAAAAAATTGTATGGGAGGGGCGCTATAGCGCAATATAGGTTCAGTGGGTTCAGTGAGGCCTCCTTTTTCCAGTGACTCCGCCTTCCAGACTCCGCCTCCAGAGCCCGCCTCTCAGCTATCCCAGAGTTCTTATCGGGGAATTACCTGAGCGGACTAGGGCGTAATGTTACAGATGGATTTAGTTTGGCACGTACAAGCTGGGATCGGAATGGGGTCTTATTCAGGGCATCTGGCATGTTTTTTCTGGGTGTGTGGCGATTCTATCGTCGATGATAAGTAGGTCGCCGCGCTGGTGGGCGCCGCGTACGAGTCCTGCTGCGTCGTGCTCGTTGAAATTGTTAAAATGATCATCAAGCCATATTGTTTACCAGTCGGATCGCCCGGCTGTCGCCGGGCGCTCCTCCTTCTGTGACATGGCCCGGCGAAGCCGGGCCATGCGGATTTGCCGCGTGCTAAGTTAAGGATCGTTGACCAACCACACTGTTCAAAGGAATCTTCTGCATCAGCCAAGAACTGAAAAGCAGCGCTTGTTCCGTCAAGGCGCAGAAGCAGCAGCAGCCCCCCCCCGCATCACAGAAGGAGGAAAGCGGCTTAGCCAGCGATCCGACTGGTACGTTCATAACCTACACGGAATAGTGCAGCCTGTTTGGACAGCCACTGAAGCAGCCTATAATTTATGCAATCTGTCTTCCTAAAGCGTCTTGCTTTGGAATGCACTACCGCATTCAGCAGTGGAACCCTTTAAATGGCCCTCACTGAAGTTGCTGATGGAAGATAATTGTGGTAAGAGTGATAAAGTCAGTTGCTGCTGTTCATAACATCTCTGTAAACAAACCACATGCATTTGGAATAGAGCTGGCTTAGCGGTCGTACACGATGTCGTTACTAATAAGCAGTGAGGAATGAGTTCTGTTGGAATCACTGAGATCGTTATACTTGAGTCATATCGATCGCATTGTTGTTGTGAGCGGTGAAGCGGATTTTCCCATGCTACCTTGTCAATTTTAGCTCCTATCACTTCCGTACCCGCCAATAACACTCCCGTCCCGTATCACTATCATATCACCCTGTATCGCCTCTCGGATCAGAGGTCCCACTGTTGCTGTAACCTGCGTTACGAATCTGATGACCCTCCCCTTCCGAGGCCGCTTACCGTATCTTATCAACTGTTATCACTTTCTGTCGCCCGCCAATAATGTTCCCGTCCCACACCCTATATCACCTCACGGATCTGAGTTCCCACTGTTGCTGTAACCTGCGCCACGAATTTGATGACCCTCCTCTTCCGAGGCCCCTTATCGGATCTTATCAACTGTTATCAGCTTCTGCCAGCCCCACCCTACGGCATATCAGTACTTGAAATCATGGTCCCGCCGTTGCTGCAACTTGCCACGAATTCGGTCACCCTCCCCTTTTAAGGCCCCTTATCGAATCTTATCAAGTGTTATCACCTCCTGTCACCCACCAAAAGTGTTCCCGTCCTGCCATGTATATCACTTCTTGGAACTGTCATCCTATCACTTCTTGGAACTGTCATCCTATCTTTTCTGCGACGCTCGCTATGAATTTCGTGACAGACAGACAGACGCACACACAGACACACACACACGGACATAGCCGATTATATATAGTAGGATGTAATATGTGTACTGTTGCTGTCTGCCATCGTCTCCATTTTCCAGCCTATGATGATCAATGATTGTTTTTTCCGCATTCAAAAGTAAAGGGTGTAAGACTGGTCCCACGTTATTTGTTCAAAATTACTGATCCAATTTTGGGCTTTTCGGAACTTGTGAATACGCGGTCTTCGAGACTCATTTGTATGTCGGTAATGCAACTCCGGAATTGTCGCACCGCGCCGCCGCCGCGACGCGATGTGCGCGACGTGACCTGACTTGCCGACGATAGAATCGCCCGGGTCCCGTTTTTTCTACTTTTTTCTTCAGTATCGAGTCACTCACAACCTTGTCGTCTATTTGCGCACTCTTAATCCACTATGTGTGATGGCGAATGATCGCGGACTTTGCCTTTAAGTGATACAATTTGTCGATTGCTTCTCGGTTGTCAATAACGAGTTATAATCGCAAAATTTATTATTAGTTTGTCGCTCTATGTAAAAAGGAGCTATGCAAAGCTTCCAACGTTTCCATTCTCTTTCATATCATTATGGAAACGGATTTCCATAGACTACTCGTTGAGCGAAGTTCAATCACTCATGCAATGCTTATAACTGCTCTGACGACGTCGGTCCATACACAGCACATTCTGCTGGAGGAGGTTTGAGATAGCGTTTACAAAGGACTTTTTGAAGTGATTGCTCCGCCTCCTTTACTCGAGCACCGTTGATCAAGATCCACGGGACCTAAATCAATAATTTCTTATCCTAGTCTTTCACCTTCAGCTGAAACTCTATAAAACCGTTTTTATAAAATGGAGTGTACAACTCATATTGATTCCTACCTTGCAGCTGTATCTAAAAATGTAACGTCATTCAGCGTTAAAAGAAAAATAGGCAGGTGTAGAAATTGTCAATACTGTTGCGAAGAAAGTGTGGGAGACACTTTTATGGCAACAGTCATACTTTGCGGCCGCGTCCACCAGCGTCAGCGACTAGAAAAGTATAGATATCGACCTAGCGAACGGAGCGTCTACCAGCGTTTGCCAGCGTCTACCAGCGACCAACGGCGTCCAGGATTAGAGAGTATCTGGAAGTAGGAGGGTAGCAGACGGTAGTAGAGCATGGGGAATAGGGTGAGGACGCTAGATCGATATCTATGCTTTCCATGTCGCTGAAGCTGAAGGACGCTCGAAACGCTGATGGTGGCTGCTGGTTGCTGGTGAACGCATATGATTATGAAAGTATGAAGTAGAAAGTCAAAGTATGAACGCAGGCTAGAAGTGGTTGAGCTGCAAGAATCGGACACATACCCATGTGACTCTAGGCTCCTTGCTGTTTTGAATACGACCATGATGCGCCATGAGGCTACGGCCCGCATCGGACTGAGCACACCTCACTAGCCTAGAAAACTTCAGTATGATAGTGTGTAATCCTAAGTTTGAAAACTATGATTGATCTATGGCAGTCTATACCGTACCAGGCCTTATCCCGGATTCTTTGTTGGAGAAAATGGAAGGTGTTTCCTTTCTAAGCTTTTACAGTTCTGCCTTAATGCGCGTTCTTACTAGGGTGTCCTAAAAGTTTAAGACATTTTTTTTCAATCTGGTATCATCTTTTCGCAGCCATTCCGAGATCCAGTCATGTGGTCCACAAGCAGCGCGGTAAGTATAGTGTAATCGCTACGGACGGTTGGGCCATGATCTGGCGCGGTGCCAAACCCGTTCTCCACCAGTTGTTAAAGCAAGCGAATGATATGACTGCACCATACTCTTCTAAAAGAAGGCAGAGAACGGCTTTGACGGGGTAGCACACTCATACTACCTGACACGCCCAACCGTCCGCAGCGAACTAGGGTCTAAGCAACATGCAATCGCTTCACCTTCTAACGCAGCAACCGTTCTCTTATCAAAAACAGTAGAGAAAACCTAAAACTTTCGTCATGCTTTGCTAGATGAATGTCCATTACCCACTCCCTCAAAAGAGTGTTGAGGTTCGGTCAAAGGTTTCTCTGAGTTGACCAATACTCAAGGACGAGCGCACGTGCATACAGTCTACAACTTCTCTCCTGCTCCCGCCATACGAACTGGTTTTACAGCATTGTAACTGGATATGAGGATGCCTCTAGGTGAACCACTCGAAGAGCCAGCGGCAAGATCCTCCGGAAAAGGCAGAA
>MU931661.1:0-13747 GCA_036418165.1 Cooperia oncophora | reverse complement strand
GTGGGACCCTGATCTTTGGCTGATGAATTGTAAGCTTCTGATGGAGCCTGTATCCGCTCATAATACAACCGCTAATAATATAAATATATCCACGGAAAAAGCAAAAAGATTGAAGAAGAGGGTTTCCAAGGCGTTCGCAATTGATTGGGCTATCAACAGTTGTACGTGCTGACTCAGCGCTGGAAGCATGAGCGTCAAAAGATTATGCTGGTAATATGATGAAATTAAGCGAAAACCCTTGACCAATTCACGATAAAACGCTGCGCCCACGGAATAGCCCCTCCCCTTCCCTGGTCCAAATCTCAGAGATACCAAAGAGCAACGAGAAAGGATGAAAAAAGGTCTGGAAGGTGCGCCGACCACACCTCCCACGGTGGCGTATGATAATGACTGGACGCGAAACGATTGGCGAGGCGCTGACTCATCGCGACGACCTTGGCGGTCGTCTTTCTAATGAGGAAGAGAAGATGAGAGGTGAAAGATGCTATCGTTCAGCTGTACGTGTGCCATCGAAATGTCGTACGAAATCGATTTATGTAAAGAAACGGCCCATAAATGCACATCTGAGACAAACAAACACAATGAAGTCTTGCTCAAACATCAGCTGATAGGCTATAGATAGTGGAACGCTCTTTCATTGGAAAACAATGCTGCGTTCAGGAAGCTTCAAACCCTCCTCTTGAGATCTTGCACATTGTTGGCCCTTCTATCCCTCTCGAATGGGCTAGTACGAGAACAAAGCCCGTCTGTCATGAGGGGTCCTCAGGGAGATGGTCGTATTTTATCGCTGGAGAGGATGGGGGTTGTAATTGTCTCCAAAAAAATGTTTGCTGATTGCTGGCTTTTCTCAGGTTTTGCGGAGTTCTCAACCCCCTCCCTCTCCCTCCTCCGCTTCCCTTGTTCGATGGCAGCTTTTCACGGACAAACTGGGAGAAATACTCAAGAAAAGCTCCAGAAAAGTGGTAGGAAGTTGAGAAAATTTAGAAATATGGTAGGCGGGACAGAGAACCGGGAGTCGTACCAGAGTAGGAAATTTTGATTAAAGGGACTCGTATTCTGTGGAAATTCTTCTAAATGGCTAGACATTCCCTGGACGAACGAATGCTTACGAGTGTACAAACAAAGCATGGACCTCCACTGGATGGGCGGTTAGGCACAGAGGACTATTTAGAGGGCTCAATCAAGCACCATGGAGAAGTGCAATTCGAGGCGCACTACAGCGATTGGCTGCCAACCTCACTTTATTGCGCTATCGTCCCATTACTCTATCACTCGTTTATCACTTTATCCAATAGAGTTGCGGAAATTGATTTTGGAGCGTTGTTAAGTTAAAAAGAACCAGAGTTCTGCGAGAGGCGACGTTAACCTACGCCCATGAGGAAGGCTACCACGCTAAAATACTCTAAATCATTGGATGGGCCACACGCCATCTTTAACTGCCAGTTACAGTTATGAAGGTATTTGAATTGGTGCCATGTGCAGTGATTTCGGAAGCACACATGTCCAGTCACATGCATCTTAATTTTCCGAGATAGATGTTAAGCATCGACAACAACTGTGTGCCACGCACAGAAACAAGCGAGTTTCGATAACTTGAGGAAGAGTCTAATGTATTGTGAGAGAATACTTCATTCAGGGGGCTATTCACCAGCTGCTGCGTGCTGCGCGAACATACCATTTCTGGTATAAATTACAGAAGGCTGTCACTCCTTCCCCAACGCTCTGAACAGAGGAATTCCTACTCACCATTCCGATTCCCTCCCCGCGTTACATGACGAAATTCTGATGAAATTTTTTTTTGAGAGGAGCTGTCAAAGGCTGTAGCGGGCAAGTTATGACGGGAGCCGTAGTGGAGAGTCTTCGAAGAGCTCTCGGAGCCAGGGGTACAAGAATGGGCCCCGAAAGCCACTTTCTCGCTGACGCTCGTTTGTCGAATGAGGGCCGTATGGGAATGGGGGCCGTACTGACATCTTCATATAAGGCCCCTCGATGATGTGACCTGCGTTGAAGGATCCAGTTGTTTTGAGAGCGATGAGCTCTTTTTGCTACTGCACCAATCCACGAAAAGAGGGGTATTCCGTCATGCATAAATGCAGAGGTTTCACGATGAAGATAGGCAAAAATAATATTAGGTTGTCCAGAAAGTTCTTCCGCAGTTATGAGTTCTTGTAACTGCATAAACGATCATAACTTTTTGAATCATCGCGATTAACGCAAATACAGTCCATTTAAATCAGCAACACTTTTGCCAAATGTGACAGCACGTCGACAACCCACCAAAGAAAAAAAAAACTGGAGTGGTCGAGATTCATCGGAAATCTTAACGAAGGTCTTTTTGCTTGTCCTAATTGATGAGTATTATTCAGCAAGGAAGTTCTGAAAATGTTTGAAAAGGTGATAGTCGGTTGGTGAAAGGTCTGGAGAATATGGCGGTTGAGGTAGAACTTCAACCCCCAATTCGTTCAATTTATGGATAGTGATTTGTGAAACATGTGGGCGGGCGTTGTCATGCAAAAGAATCGGACCCTTCTTTTGATAGATGTTGCTGCAGCTGACAAAATTTTCGGTACATTTCGTCGATTTCTTCACAGTAGGTTCTGCTGTGATGGTTTGGCCTGGTGATAAAAAGTTATAGTGGATCACACCAGCCGATGACCACCAAGCCGTGACCAGAATCTTTTTTCGTGAGGGTTCGGCTTTAAAAATTACCTCGGTGGTTCGTCGAAATCCAAACACACTGTCCGGAACGTTTCCTGTTATCATACATGACCCATTTTTCATCACAGTGACAACTTTGGCAGTAAGTACCAGGATCGTTTCCTGCT
The DNA here is from genome assembly GCA_036418165.1 of Cooperia oncophora. Taxonomy (NCBI): domain Eukaryota; kingdom Metazoa; phylum Nematoda; class Chromadorea; order Rhabditida; family Trichostrongylidae; genus Cooperia; species Cooperia oncophora. The sequence goes on along the minus strand of MU931661.1, from coordinate 10,922 downwards.
CGCAAAACAATGCAGAAGGAACCTCGAGACGTGCCGATTCCTGCCGGTCACTCCGATTGTGGGGCACCCAATTGTCGAGTTTTTTTCACCTTCCCAATGCGTTCCAGACCATCTGCAACAGTGGATTTGCCAACGCCTAGCTTTTCTGCAATCTCTCGAACTGTTTGGGATGGGTCAGCCTTCAAAATCCCCTTAAAATCCTCGTCAGATATTGCTTTAGGTCGACCGCTAGGGTCGACCGCTGAGGTTCATCTTCAAGGTTGAAATCTCCAAAGAAATTTGTTGAACCATTGCCGCACAGTGCTTTCTCTAGCACTATTGGGCCCCCACACCTGGTTAATTTGTTGAGCTGTTTCGATTGCGGATTGCCCCAATTTATAGTCGAAGAAAAAATCGTCCGAAGTGCTCTTTTCACATGCTTGAAAAAATTTTAAAAAGGGGTTCATCAAGCAGTGTGAAACGGACTTATACGATCAAGATGACGCAAAGATATTCTCTTAAGGATGTCTACTGAACGCAAGAGAATGAGTTTCAATCCAACAATAACTGTGCAAAGAATGGTATACTACAAACCTGCAGAACGTTCCGGACAAATCTAATAATAACATACAAAGAAGAGGGATGTACTCATCTTTAGAGCCAATGTATTTTTTCAACATACGGAACTAAAACAGTAGAATCAAGATAAAGTCGGTAAGGCACCGAAATGGTGCCTAGGGTCAAGTACACAGCAGAAACGCGAGAGGTACACAATGCAACGGTATCTGTGCCACTCCATGATGACAGACCGGAAAGAATAGTTGACTCATCCCGCCTTAAATCCAATTCTGTTCAAGTATACTTGACCTTTCAGGACAGCCCTCCCTGCCATTTAACAATCTTCCCAGGTTTCCAAGGTAAGGGCAGTTCGGATAGGTTTCACAGTCTAGATTAACTCGAACAGGAAATTTGAATTTCAACAATACCAAGTTCTTGCAGAGGTGAAGGCGCGCGCTTATAGAGCGTGGGTTGAGTATTTCGACGAGAGTTCTAACCAGTTTCGATATTGCGCGCCGTTTTGGATTCTTCAGGAATGTGATCACGGCCTCAGGAGACTCAGGAAACGCCCAATAAAATAATATAAAATGAAAATGTAATTCTTAAGAATTCTTTGCATTTTTTTCAAAGCTGTAAATTTTTTCCAAAGTTGCTTTGAAGGCTGATTACTTTATCATTTTTGTTGAATTTATTAAGAGGGGTCAATCCAAAGAAGAAGCTCAGTATCCGTTTCGCACGTGCCCTTAGACAAGTTATAGAAGCCCGCGCTAGAAGAATCTGACGCCATCGTTCGTTGCTTACTTAGCGTATTACGTCAAGAGGATGTTATATTCGTACCCAGAGTGCCATGCTGCCCAGTGGACCAGCGCCCAGCAAACTTGCTTTCTTGGAGGACTTTTGGCGCAGATGCCTTTTCCGCAAGCGCCAGGCAAGTCCGAGCTGAACGGATGTGATTATTGTGTGGGAATGTCACTGTTGGGAACAAAAATACGTAGGAATCTGCAACTCAAGCTGCATAATTCCATTCTAAAACTATGGGAAAGAGGGGGGGGCAGGGCTGATTGGATCCACGAGAACATACAGATCGCCATTTGTACTTATGACGGAATGCTCTCAAGTAACTTTGACTTACTGAAGTAGCTTACACAGTAAACCCAGTTAATCTCGAAAAATAAGTTGACTAGGAAGAGAATTGGCAGATTCAACAGTAAGCAACGAAAAAGGTTGTAGGTGGGCAGTGGCAAGAACAAGGACGGACACTACTGTGCACGTGTGTGGACAAACCGATATTCAGGTCAATGATTTATCCTCGCGACCTACGCACAGAGAGCAATTTATCGGAGGAATGACCTTGAGCGCGGATTAAGTTCACAGGTGTGAAGCAATTCCCTTAGTCACAGCTTGTTCAAGAGCTACCACTTAGAATAGGGGCGTAAAAATTCGATAATCAAGGTTAATTCAAACAGGGCTAGGTTTGGAAAACTTGGTTTTCCGAGAAAAGAGATCGGATAGGAGGATGAAAAAAGGGCCCTGCAACGTGTTCAGGATAGTATATTTGCAGCCAACAGACGGATTAGAAACGCATTCCACGCTCACCATATAGGCGGGGTCTGCTTTATTACTGCGGGCTCCTCGTTCGCGCACCTCCCTTCTTTGTCGTTCCAGGGAGCAGAACTCTGGTACAACGATAGGCACAACTGGAAACTTCTGCAAAATACGATCCTCTCTGAATTCCCTCTTCTAGGGGGAAGATAGCAGTACGACTCCCTTCCCTACCCACAATATTCACGGAATATTCCAACTTCCTTACGACTTTCCGAGGCTCTCTCCAAAAGTAGTTTTCCCAAAAACTGACGTCGGGCAGGTGATGGTATATAGAGTACTTGAAAGAGGAAAAACAGAAAAAAGGCAACAACGTGGGACGGCCATTACGACCCTCTCCTTCTAGCGACCAGATACGACCCCTTCTTGCTGGGGTTTACTAGCGTGCGACGTGCTCTAACTCCCACCTATCAGAAATAGCACAACTGCCGCGCCATCCACTAGGGCCTGAAACAGAAGAACACCAATTGAAAATTTTTCCCAGAATAATTACGCCCTCCTCTTTCCTGCATTGAGCGATCACCAAAGGTCTTACACCCGGACTCTAAAGCTAAAGCAATAGCCTGAGGTGCTGCTTACAAGGGAGATTTTTCAGGGGTGGAGCCCTTTTCGAAAAAGGTTTGTTACTGTGGCCCATGATGGACCAGAAAAGTGCAGTTTTTCGCTTATCCGAACAAACACACGTTCAGAATCACCCGTTTGTCCAAAGAAGCTTAAAGCCTTCATGTGGCTGAATTTGCAGAGGTTTGCAGAGTTTTTAGCGCCCCTAGCATTCTCAGGGGCACGCAGTCAAAAAGAAGGCACAGTTGGGCTTGAGGGGGAGGGCACATTCGCTACCTCCCCTCGTCGTGCTCATTGCTTTGCGAGAATTGACAGGTATTCTTCAAATGAATTGACAGCAAACTTTCAAACTTCGACCGGTGCCCTTTCATGACGGGTATGTGGCAAGAGAATCGTAATTCGCCGCGCCAGTGGGCGTCGCGTGCGACGTCGCGCCCGCTAATGACGACGATTTTAGGTGGTATTGGTCGAGAATAGACAATGTATGACCAAAAATAGACATAAGTGTCTACCATGTCCTTGTTTACGTGAGTCGATGCTCCAATCGGAAGGGTGGTGCAAGTTAAGGAAACGTCGCGGTAATTTACGATTCTCTTGCCCGTCTCCCTTTCATGACTTCACAAGGTCTTACAAATCGTGAAGGCTGACGATGGGGAGCAGCGAAAGTGGAAATACCACCTCCCAAGCCAAACTGTAGCAGAACGAACACACCACTGTGGTCCCCGAGGCGATATCTACAGCGTGCAACCAGCCGTTTTGAGAAAGGGTTCCATGGCCTGAAAGATCTCCTTCCCCGCCCCCCTCTCCCCTACCACTAGCATTTCAGTGAACACTACGAGATGTCGGATTCTGCTCAAGTAAACTGAATCGTCCATCACTCCGTGATATTTTCTCACAAACTGATCCGGATTTATAGTAGCAACAAAAGCGGAATGTCGCCTACTCGTCCAATAATACCCATTCAAGGCCTATACGGTTTCAACACTTGGGCTCTGCACTTCCTTTATGAGCGCTATGCACATTATCATACAAATTTTATGAGGGGAATAATTACTTTATAAAAAACTGTACTACTGAATGCACTTTGTCGCTGGAAAAAAAGCTCTGGAACGACGGGAATAAGCCATTGTTTCCCTCTAATAAATGGTGGACGAGCCCCTTAGTGCTTTTCTGGAGCTCATTCGCTAGTTTATCTGGCCGAATCCAGAGAACACTCTAGGAAATTGGCTTTGTCTTAAGCATTTTGATTTAATGAACAGGTTCCCGCGATAAATCGGTACGCTCGGTGGGGTTGCGATAGTGTGGGTTGTGTGAGGTAGTTTGGTGGTAAGAAGGGGGAATGAGCCCCATCGCCGCCATTTTCTCACATTGGTCTGTTTATTCTTCGAACGCAATCAGCTGCTCGTTGAAAAAAAAGCCGGCAAGGCGGATTCAATAAACCGCCTCTCTGACACCGCCCCAAACCAGATTGGCGACGCTATGCACTACGTAATATGTTGTGCTATTAGACTTCTAGTGTAGAAAGAAGCCCCTAGGGATTGTCCGAGTAAGCCCTCAATGTCCCAACCCAAGAGAGAAGGAACCCGAATGAGATCCTGCGGCCGTGACCAGAGAAGAGGCAGTGAGAGAATCACTGCAAGGGGAGTCAGCCCGCAGATAACGACACTGCCGCTGTGGGCGGTCACTTGATTTAACTCTCTCTACGTCTTAACCATCATACGCTTTCTAATGCGAAACGGTTATCATTACTGGTAGCAGAACGTGCCTTTGAGATCGATTTAGTATCCTCACAGTACCCTGGGTTTTTTCGCAGCGGCGTGCGCACCACGGGTGCAGTTACCAAGACGATAAATAAGGTTGTATTGCTTCCTCCTTTTTACATTAATCACTTCCCTTCTATATTAGAACAAATAAAATCATGGTCGTGTTATTGCTGCTTGAGGTACGTCATTCATTGAATGTGGGCGGAATCGGTGCCTTACAGATGGCTTGAGTCTATTTTAAAGCAATGGTATTTTGATAGATGAAGCATTGCCTATCCACCCAAAGCTTTCGAAAAGTTTCACATCTAGAAGAGTGGGTTTAGTCACAAATTTAAGTAACAGTGCAGGTGGTGCGACAATGAATAAGACACCAAAAGCCTCTAAGCTCCCGTAAATGGGGCTTAGTTTTGGCCGTCAAACTATGGAAAAGATTCTGCGATAGCCGGCTGCATGCCAACATTGTGATCATTGGAACCAAACAAGGTGAACATAATGCTCGGACTTCTTGGCCAGGGCAGGTCGTTTGTTGGCGATCCCCAAAAAAGAGTCGCTTCAACTGGTGACGAAAAAGGGTTCCTTAACTCGCCTTAAGCGTACTCGCCTAGCGAAAAGTGTTGCCGGTTGTTGACTTTTGTTCTGTTTCCTGGCTCGACGGCTGCTTTTTGGGGGAGAATCGAACTCCGGAAAAGTGGTCGTAAGTGGAAAAATTTCAGAGGGTGGTGGGTAGAGTGGGGCATGGGGAGGTTGGACCGAAAATTTTGAGAAGGAAGGGTCGTATTTTGCGAAATTTCTCCGATTTTTTCAAGGACGTGCCCTAACTGAGGAAGATGTGAGCGAAAGAGAGCGAAGCGTTTCCTATTAGCAGGGTCGCACTGACACCACCTGTCCACCTGTCCCGATGCTGAACCCTGTTCTTGGGAGAGCTACAGAGCAGCCAGATTGCAACAAGTGCATCTATTTGGGGGCGGTGTAGCGGATCGATGACGTGGAGCCTCATTTTCCATTTAGCAGTACAACTTCACTTTATATGCAAAAGCGAATTATGCCTTTAGCCGAAGAATTAAATGCATTTAAGTTGGAGGGGAAATACGAGTGATTGAGCAATTTGGTGGCAACTGAGTGAGTGAAATATTATCGCGGGCGACAAATTATTTCGGCTGAAGAAGTCCAATGTTTTTGAATAACAGCTCACTAGATGACACTTCTGGAGGGCTTAGTAGTACAGTTAAGGAGAAAAATCGGCGCTGTTCGACAAAGTGGGGAAGGAGGGGGTGGAAAATTAGCACTTTTGCTTGTTTCTTTCACTAGATCCTGTGGAATAAAAAGTCTCATCTTGTTGAGCCCTGTAGAATCTTGTTAAGTGAAAACGAAACTCCTGCTATGGTAACGGTTTTTCCGTTTTACAGGAGGCATCGGCAACGACGAATGGGGAAATAGTAAAATGCCCCCACCAAGCCGAAGAGCGTAGATAGGTCTACATTCTCAGGCTGTCGCAGAACAATGCATATGCTTGTTCTCAGTTGTACTGAAAATTGGAACCTTTTGAACCAAAATAAGGGACTGAAGTAACCTCCTGGGATCAGAACACATCGTTGTTGGGGAATCCCCAATAGGGGGGGGGTCGTATTTGGGCTGGGAAAAATTTATTTTGATAGTGACTTTTCCTCGCTTCATGGACGGATTTCGACGCTATTATTTCGTATGAGAGAACCAGAGGGCCGGAGGAGGGGGGGTCGATCAAGTCTCAAAAAAGGGGGGATCGTACAGACTCGACTAAAATCCCCAGCCAATCATGTGCCCTGCCTGGGTTTACGCCTGCCACATCCGGTTGCACAGCCACAGTGGTCTTATGGGCGGACTCAGATTCATCAATGTGTTCAGTAATCACTGCACCCCTTTTTACTCTCGGAGAAAAAGTCCTAATGAAAGGGATGCAAAGGTAGACCTGACTCCGCCCATGTGCTCAAGCGCGTGCTGTCTTCATGCTTTTGCACTTAGCTTAGGTATTGCACTTAACTTAGGTATAAGCCAGAGAATGCATTGTAATTGGGAAGAGAAAGTGCCTAGACTGATCGATTCCTCTGGAACACATTAAGCATTTAAATTCCGTTCAGATTCCAAAAGTCTTTTCAAAGCTTGCTCATAGCCTGGTCATACCCAAGCCACCCAAGCCTTTTATCCCGTGGATTAGCGCGAGATAACAACCCAAAAACCATGAAGAACATATTCGAACGAAGACTGAGCTCACAGACTATGGTATGTACAGGCTTGCTCGCTATGGATGCAGGCGTTCAGTGCACTTTGGTGGCGCCAGCCTGTTCTCCACATTTGTTGAAGGGGCAAGCAACAACAACTGGTGGCCATTCAGCTGGCGCCGCGTCAAACCCCCTTGACGACCCAGCATCCGCAGCCAACAAGACTGTACAAACAATAGCCTGCTCAGTCATCCATACAAGGTTGCCAGTATTGTTTCTGACTTGTCATAATCAGCTCGTACTAATCCAGGGGATAAAAGGATTGAGCAGCCAAGATGGGATCCCAGCCAACGGACGTGTTTTTTGCTTCTCCCAGAAGGCATACATGGTACCGGTAACCAAGCTCACTGCAGAAAATTGCGTGCAAAGATTTAAAATGTTGATCATTAGTACCGATAATGAATCTCCTGCAATCAAGCCCGTCCCACTATAAATGATTGACGACAATGACAGCTGACAAAACCTAAGTAGGTCAAGTTCAAACGCCCAAAACATTTTCGCGCTGTGAATAACAAGTCTCAAAGCAGTAAGTAGGAATTGAGGGATTCATTCCCAGAGATGTGCTATCCACAAAGCGACGCTTCTGCAAGAAAATCCCTATTCACTTTGCCAGGTGATCATAGGGATTTTCTTGCAATTACACCCTTGTAAAGGCAGTGAGGAGTAAAAAGTAAAGGTTGAAAGGTATTTGCCAGTAGTGAAGAAATAATGAAGAAGCTCAAAGAAAGCGCAGAAAATCCTGGAAATATGGCCTTCGACAACGGACGACGAGCAACGGACCATGTTGTGGATAAGACAGAAGTAGTTTGGACGAGTTCACTTTGCTGGCTGACTTCCTGTCAACAGAAGTAAACCGTCCATGTTCTAGTCGATGCGACTCAGGCAGCACTCGTAGCCATCTCAGCCAAAAAATTCCTTTGGCTCAAAAAGACAAAAGATTCGGCATGGACCATAGTCACCATCGCGATGCGCCATGCACTTCACTTCCATTCAGATTCGTGATGGCATTTGATTCAAGTTTGGCTCACATTAGCTTGCAGGCCCATCCATGTACAGGTCAGAGCACTTTCTTTTCAGGTAAGTTTGGTACCATTTATTCCACCTTGGAAAGATGAAAGGCTTGGTTGCCCTGGGCGGATTTGTTCCGTAAAACACATGTGCTCGTCCTGGACCCACAAAGGCGACGTGTTTCTAGAAGTCTGTTGAGGAACAGGGAGGAGGACATCTCTTCGATGAACTGTCAGAAATGGTTGAATTGCGGCTGCGCCGGCTAGGTGGTCCCGTCTTGTTCGCTGCGGAAGCGGGCAAGCGATAAACCAATTGCGGAAGCGCCGATGCGCACCAAACTGCAGCTCCCCCCTCTTCCTCCTAGTCATCGCCCTGGCACCCAACAAGCGCAAGCAAAACTGTATATAGTACTGATCGATATATAGCCCGAACGACATTCGAGCGTGCGGATGGTGTCCTCTGTTGAGAAGCGGAAAAATGTGGCGATGAAAAAGGCTCACGCTCGGCTGCACTCGAATCCTCTCCCCCTCATAACGTTTGGCGTTTGGAGGGAGAAAAACCGGCTAACGTAGCAAATCAGAACTTTTTCCGGCCCAAATATGAACCCCCCCCTCGCCATGCTAAGGATTCCCGGAAGTGCCGTAGTAATAGAGGCAATGACTACTTGCCCATCACCAGTAGGCCTACTGCTCAGTTATTGTCTTTTCAACAAATGTGCCCGTGAAACTGGTGGATGACTTGAACCAGAAAAAATAAGAAGAAGAAGAGTGAGACGACCAGTCGATTTGAGTGGTACCTGTTTCCCAGGCAGGTTCGTTAAGTGCTGGTCGATGATGAATCATTCGCGTTAATGTAGTCATCGACTGTACAGTCATAAGAATCTTTTATAATAGCCCATGAGTCATCTACGTGAACAACACTTACGTGAGCACGACGAGCTTTCGAAATCGCCACCTAGCGAAGACTGCCAACAACACTAGCTGAATGGCCCAGCACAGTTGAGGCTGGTGTTTACCTTGGCCGCGCCTTCAACCAGACTTCGCCCCCCCCCTCCCCCCCCCCCCAAACCTCTTAAATTCTGTTCCCTAGTATATTTGTCCAAAATAATTTTTTGCCGTCAAAAATCTGAGAGGCACACCTTTCTCAGAGTTCAAGTTTTGTACCATGCAGCTGCTTCTCGAATCTGCCGTCTGGTTGGGTGCTGGTAGCAGGGGACTCGTCGCCCACAGGTGAAACAAGGAATTCGTGGACGCCGAAAGAGATTCTGGAGACGGCTGAATATTAACGATCAAAACAAAATTTCCTCACTCGATAATCACCTTTCGGTATGCGCTAACCCCGTTTCCTACTTCTGAAGTCGCAGTCTCAGGATTTTTGAATCGTTATGGCTCTTAACAAAGAGTTGTTGTTCCTATTCAGTTAAAAAGTTTGTCTATCTAATCAGCGGGGCGGGTATGTAAGGCCGAATGTAAAGAGTTGTATATACCAATATTCACTGTGTAGAAGCGCTTGAGTCCGCTGCTGGTCTGGAGCCGAATCCTGTAGTGTGGTGAGCGAGAGCGGAGTGGGAGCGAGAGGTGTGGAGGGCTGGTTTCTGCTTATCTGTTATATTTTTATTACTGTTGTCAACCAGACGGGGCTCTCGCTGCGGAGGTTCTCTCTATTATTATCTTCGAGGGATCTACCCATCCGTAGGGTGTCATAGTTATTGATGTTGATTTGAGAAGTAAGAGCGGAGGAGGGGGGGGCGGGGTAGTTGAAGGAGAAGGTAAAGGAGGAGGGATCAGAGAAGGAAGGAAGGAAAAGAAGGAAGGAGGAAGAAAAAAGGAAAGAGAGGAGAGGCTTCCCGGTTGACAAGTGCCCTGAGACGTGAGCCTTCTATTTTGAGCTAAGTACTATATAGCGAACTAAATAGTTTTCATGAGTTTAGTTCGAGAGCTGGTCACCTCAGGCTCACATCAGGCTTCTATATGACACCTAGCATTATTAAATTCGAGACAAAAACTAGCATTGTATCGCAATCCAAGTTACTTCCGGGGACAGGGTTCTGAGGAAGGAGCTACACTCCACATCCCTGAGATGCGGTGGGCGTGGCTGCGTACTTCACTCAGATCTGATGGGATGCGTTATTCGCGGAATATATAGATTTGATGGCGAAGCCCGCGACCATTCGCCATCACAGATAGTGGATTCGAGCTCGTACAAAGACGGCAAGGTTCACAGTAACACGATAGTGAAGAAGAAAGCAGAAAAAAACACGCCAACTATCCTAGATAAAACCCCATTCCGATCCCAGTTTCTACGTGCATGCGACGAAGAAAAAACGTTTGTGGACGGGTTCTCCGAAATGTTGGCTCAGTACCAGAAATAGGTTTCATTTTCAGGCTTTTCTCGTCCTGCGCCTTCGTTTTTCTCTGAAGGGCGGACCTTATAGGAGGGTCACTGGAATTAAGGGGGCGTCAGTGAACCTATATTGCGTTACAGCGCCCCTCCCTTAGTGTTGTTGATTTTTTTGCCGCGAAACCGGTACAAGGTTGTTCGTCGCGGACCACACTACCCTTCCGACGCCATATTTTCAACTTCTATACCTGATCGCGGACCGTGCCTTTGAGAGAACCGTCATTTTATCTGGTATAGAATGAGACACGATTACGATTGCTTTAAATAAAAAAATTCCTCTCTAAAAGCGCAGCCGCCGTCGGGATCAAATAAAATACGCAGTCACGTCTACCGCGTCTCAGAGATTTGAAAGTATACGTTATCGCTGGGATAATGAGAGACTGTAAGAAACTGAAAAAACCAGTACGTCTATCCACAATAAGTCTAACAAAGCGATGAGTTTCATCTGAAGAATACTTACCCGCCATGGACCGATTAGTCAAAGCTGACAAAGCATCCATAGAACTCAGTAAAAGAGAAATAATTGGAAACAACAAGCGGGTTCAGGGCGAGAAGTTCACTGCTTTTTGTGCCTTTCATCCGAAAAGTTCTTTCTAAAAGTTCATAAAGTTGTAAGCTGTATCGCTCTTGGGGAGCGGTGAAGGAGAAGAGAAAAGGTTGAGGATATCTAAAACTGACTGGAAGCAGCATAGCAACGGAGCAAATGGGGCATATCGCGTATACACAATTCATTAATCAACTCAGAAATTATAGCTCATCCGCTGTGAATGAAATTCGCCTGCAGGCAAGGAAGATC
>MU931659.1:0-12094 GCA_036418165.1 Cooperia oncophora | reverse complement strand
CTAGTCACAATGACAGCTGGGTGAAAACAGCGCCACAATTTCACTTGTTCTTGTAATATGCACTTCTCTTGGCTTTAAAGGCAGTTGGCACGATAAATCCCCCAAGACGACTAGGATCAATACTCCTGGCAGGATAGAATTCCGCGACCCTGCCTTTTCCAAGAAGGTGCCCTTATAAGGGCCCTATCAAGCCACAACATACCGACCCAAACGCCCGCCACGCCCGCCCGCCCACAAATGGACGACCGTTCCTGACGCTCTAATCGATTCATTTGCTAAGCAAATTATGAAGCGAAGGGATTGGTATGAAGCGGCCGTGATGCTGCATGCATACATGGGTACACATATGCAGCCGTATCTTCGGTAGCGGTGATTGGTAAGATGCCTACGGGAAACTCGTCCGAAATCGATTTACAAGTCACTGAGAACGGAGGCTTTTTCTTCGCAGGATTTTGACCGTTTCACTCCGTTCTTTCGCCATTTCCCCACTATACAGCGCCCTACTAGCATTTTAGGCTAAGTAGGAAACCATCGTGCCAACTGCCTTTAAGTATCCCGCAGCTAGGAACTCTGAAAAGGGGTTCGCGCCAGTTCCAGGATAATCACTAATTCCTCGGCGGCTTTAGGACATATTTGTTTGTGGGAATGAGTTCATCATCTGCCGTCCTGCCAACCTGTCAACCTGCGTTTGGTGCTGGCACGGGCACCACTTTTCCAGTTTTTGCGAAGAATGGGTTTTGCCTCAGCGGTGATCGAACATCTGGCCCAATAGAGCGCCCACGTTGGCCACACTCCCAACAACTCGGCTATCCTTGCCTCTATCACAACAAGCTGAAGGCATAAAGGCAGTTGGCACGATAAACGACTAGGATTAGTGCGCCTGGCAGGACAGATTCCGCGCCCCTGAGCAGGCACTGTGTATCGCCTTTTCCAAAAAATTGTTCACATTAATTCTAGCAACTATGATCGGCATGTTATCACCTCTATGGAAAGCAAAACGAATGTTTCTCTTGTGACTAGAGGGAATTCAAGGAATCTAGGATTTTGGGGTCGATTTATCTCTTATTAGGATGTGCCACGCACGCTACTAACATTCAAGATTATAGGGCGTTACCAAGTTGCCTATCACGGGGGTAGAATGGTTGGAAACGCGTGCGAGATTTTTGAGCCTTTTAGCGCGGATGGTAAACGGCGGCTATTTTGCTGCTATTGATATCGTACGAGGAACATAATCGTACGAGGAACATCATCAAAGGCAGTTGGCACGATAAGCCCCTAAGACGAGTAAGATTAATACGCCTGGCAGGAAGGAATTCTGCGCTCCTGAGAAGGCGCTGCATAGCGCCTTCCCCAAAAAAGGTGCTTTTATAAGGCCCTATCAAACTTCAACATACCGACCCGGACGCCTACCGGGCCCGCCCGCCCACAAATGGACCGTACCTGAAGCTCTCTTGATTCCATTTGTGAAGTAAAATATGAAGCGAAGGGATTGATATATAGCGGCCGCGGTGCTGCATGGATTTATGAGTAAGTGCAGCCATATCTACCGTAGCGATTACTGGCACGATGCCTACGGGAAACTCGTCCGAAATTGCTTTCTGAGCCGTGTAGAAGAAGGGTTTTTGCAGGTTTTGAGCGCTTCACTTCGATTTTTCACCATTTTCTACACTATATAGCATTCCTGCCACCGTTTTAGCCCAATTCTCGAACTATCGCGCCATATGCCTTCGAATGCAGCTTCCCCTGTAATATGCAGTGATACGTAACAAGTTAAAGTCAAGCGAATTACGGGGTTCAAACAATGTTCATGCCTGGTGAAGACCTTTTCTCTGAAAGGTTAAAAATCAAGGCCAAAACATTTAAATAGACTACGCAGTAGCAGTTCAGGCGATCTTCATCTGTGCTCCCTATGTTATCGCGGGCAGATTTATCCTCAATCCCCACCGCGAGCACGTTGTCTTTTCCGCTGTACTGCCTCTTGCACGCAGGTATAGGGGAACATCAATCAAAATTTGAGCCGTGGTGGAGAGCTGAGGTCAAAATGGAAGGTCTATTCTAAGTGACTGCGGTGAACTATCTGCACCCTACATAAATGTGTGTATTCGCCTTAAGAAGCAACTCCACTCTACCTCTACGAAAACCATTCAAGGAAAATATATTCCAAAGTTCAGCGGTGATATAAACTATTAAGTGAGATATTCAAGTCAAACATAGACCTGTAGTGATAAAGTTCTACTCACAGAGACTTTCATCGAGCACCTTTGCTGCTCCGCGGTCGAGATTCTAAAGTACTTCTGCCATTAACTTTGGAGAAAAGAGTTTTTTTTGACTAAACTTACTTACTTACTTGATTACTGGAATCGACGACATCAAGGTGACATCTCCTCCAAACTTCTGTGATCAGAATCACGGAGCCGGCCGCGATATGGAGCCAATCGCGTGGATCTACCGCGTGAACAACCCACAGCGGCAAGGAAAGTTATTCTGACTATCTGAAGTTCAACCTGGGACTCACTTCAAATTAACGTTTGCGATTAGGAATAATGACATACCGGGATAGAAGAAGTCAAGGGTAAATTGGAGAAAGGAGGCTCCGTTGACTTGTCACGCAGAAGAACAGCTAACCAAAGTAATTTTGATTGTTCCTGGAAACCACAGAAAATAACTCTTTACGTATCCGAAATTCAGAATAGCGGGGGTTGAGAAATACTGATATCTCGAGTTACTCACACCTACACTAACAGTCCGTGTTACCGAGGTCGGTCTGGTCGTGTAAACGGTGCGTAGGTTTGGCGCGGCACCTAGCTCATTTCCTACCACACATCAAATGGCTGTGACCGCAGCAATTGATGGAAAATAGGCTAGTGCCGCGCCGCCAAATCTTAGCCCACAGAAATGCCCTGACTGGCTCAAGTAAAGACGACCACTTACAACGGAAATAGGCACGGCATGGTCACAGCGAGAGACAGAATTCCGTCATGCAAAATCTTCGGAGGCTTTCTTATGAAAGAGCTCTCGGAGCGCGAATTTAACGAAAAAGCCAAAGGCTTTGATGGTATGACGGATCGTGCAACCTTGCAGACAACAATTTCCATGCGAGACAGCAAAGGGAGGTATAGCGGGAAGACGCGATCCTAAGAACATGCTTTTTCAAATGTGTAACACTTACTGGGCTGTAACTCGATTTCAGCAACAAATGAACACATTTCCTAGGCAATGACGATTTTGAGGAAATCTATTATCTTCTTGTTTTTACGCGGTGTAGTACCCTTTGCGTGAGGTTCGGGGCCAAGGCTATCACTTATAAAGAACGATTATATATTCTTGGAAGTAATACAGCTTTTCAACCGAAATTTGCAACATCTACATTTCATTCTGATACACGACTTTTCAAAGGCTCTTCAACGGCATTTTGCACATAAAGGCAAAGCCCGCGATCATTCGCTACCACACAGGGGAGGCCAAAAAAAGTCACTTCTCTTCATTGACTTTCGAGGCGCTATAAGTTACACTTTATTAAATTCTGATCGGACATTTTTACCACCATATCAAAGAGCATCTCAAATACTATCATGACACTACGCCACAGCTTTCTGGACGAGCGCCATCGAGAGATTCTGGCACGCGCTACCGCGATGTGGTGCCTGAGATCAGCGAGATAGTCGATTTCTCCACCACCGTAGACCACCCTATTGAACTCCGCCCGAACCGGGTAATTGAGGGGATTCAGGTCAGGTGACCTACTTGATAAATTCCATGTTCTTTAGTATTCAGCCCATTCGCATTCAGGTAGTCGAGAGTCTTTCTCCTATACGACTTCGCTCAGTGGTGGCACTAATGCTGTAGCAGTACAAAGTTTCCAAGAAGGTACGGGCGACGACATGTGAGGAGGATATTCTTCACGAGTTGCTCAATGTAACCGCCAGCGCTCACCTTCAGTCCGGGGTCCACGAAGAAAATATTGGTCTTTCCATTCCAGGTACGTCCGGTCCATACCATCAACCCGCGCCTTGGCGACTGCGGTGAAGATGATGTCCTAGACCGTGGCGACGTTGTCGGAGCTGCTCGATGTTGGAGGTCTTCCAGATTGAGAGTACTGGTCTCCAGGTAGCTATCCATGGGTGACTCCATACTAGAAGTTTCGGCATGCCCTGTTTTGAGGTGACATGAATTCCAAAAGTCTTCTCCAGTCAGGCTGCGACTGGAGATGACTTCATATTTTGGTGTACATGATGGTGATGGGCGAGAGCCAGCTCCTGCTTTATCGAGGAACCATCGGTATCTTCTGCCCTGGTACTCGTATCCACGTCCTCACCTGTTTGGGCAGCGAAAACTTTACTTATATGTGACTCGGTCGAAGTGTTTTTTGCCCCCCCCCTTTATAGTGGATTAGCGGTTTGCATATAGACGACAGGGTTCTGAGCAGCTGAATAGTGAAGGAAAGAAGCAGTAAAAAACACGCCAGTTGTCCTATATAGAACCCCGCAATCTCGACTCCCAGTTTGTAACGCGCTCAATTAGCTCCACCAACTCACACACCATGGCCCATCTCTGCACCAGCTGATTCCCCGATAACGAACGCTAGGGCCTTGTAGGCAGAGTCTGGAGGCAGAGTCACTGGAAAAAAAGGAGGCGTCAGTGAACCTATATTGCGCTATAATGCCCCTCCATTACGACTTTTTGCCGCGAAATGGTACAAGACTGTACTGTCGCGGACCACACTATCTTACTGACACCATATTTTCAACTTGTATATCGCGATCGCGGACCGTGACTTCATGAACGTGAAGGTGTTTCAAAAGTTCAAGGAAACCCCTGAAACGGCTGCTTCAAGTCAAGAATTTCCAGTGAAGTTATAGATTTAAGTGTACTCTAATAAAAAAAAATAAATAAATAAATAAGAATGCTCTTAAGGCTGCGAATGGGAACTTCCCGATACTACTACAGTAAAAATCACTAGCCATAAGGTTGCTGTCATGACGAGACTAAAAAAGTCTTGGGTGGGCTGATACAGCAGAAAACGAAGTCAAAAACCGAATGCCTACTACACATATTATACAATGGAATTTATTAACGTGTGGAGCTCATTCCACAACTTTTATATGGTTGTACTGAAGCTTGAAGCGAATAAATGTGAGTTAGAAAATAATTGAAGTACTCAGAAATAGCAATGTGCTTAATCACCCACATTGAAAGGCGGCTAGGAGCATGGGAAACTAAATCGGGCTAACGCTTAAGATTGGCTATCTTATTAAGGCTGTGGGAAAGTCATCGATTCGAGAGTTCCTATTTCAGATCAATTTTGGAATTGCTTGGCCTGAGAAGGCATTTTGCACTTTTGCTAGTTCCCCCAAGGTGATTTTTACCAGGCTTCACTAAGGCCACATTTGTGTGCCCCACCAAGCTAAATTGTTGAGTTTTTAGTCGAAATGCAGTAAAATGTACTTGGAATTCAGTTATACTATTGCCTAAGCTTGAATACTTGAATAATTTGAATAATAAGTAAACTCTTTGATTCAGATGAGGCTGGTAGTAATATCCCTAGTTATATCGTTAGCTATTTGTGGTTCTTTCACAAGGCCGTGAACCTGGCGACCCTCCCCAGTTACTGTGAATCCGTCGACTGATCTAGCAGATCAGTCTCCTCTGGAGAGGAGCTTCT
Source organism: Cooperia oncophora (assembly GCA_036418165.1). Lineage (NCBI taxonomy): Eukaryota > Metazoa > Nematoda > Chromadorea > Rhabditida > Trichostrongylidae > Cooperia > Cooperia oncophora. The sequence continues at coordinate 6,432 of MU931659.1, read as the reverse complement.
CTGGTCAGCATTGTCGCAAGCGACAGTGTGATGGGTTCAACGCGAAGGGCTCCCTGGCTCAAGGGAAGTGGTACACAGACGCAAACTTCATCTTGTTCACTCTCTTTGGAGTAGTTCCTCCCCCAGGTGGAAGGTGGAAGTGCAGAATTTGTGCGGTACGACTACAGATGCACGTTGACTGAGGCGTGGTTCACGCAGTCATCGCTCCCAAATATATGGTTGAATCTCTTTTGTGTGACAGTAACTGTCATCCAGCAAAGAACCCTCAGGTGACTTTTGGATGATACCCCTACTCTCTCTTGTTTGTGCGAAGTTCTTCCGCGGGTTGTAGCATATGTTATGCTCTGTTTGGCTTATTGCCAAACTCTTGCGCGTATGTTACTTGACTCACGGAAAAACTGCGGAAAGTTATTTGTTACGCTATTGGAGCTACTCTCACTGACAGTTATATGGCACTCAAAGAGGTTCTCAGCACCTTGGAATAGTTGTGCCGTAGGTCTCGGGACTTCATTCTTAATTCCCTCAACGCCCCTGGACGACCACCCAGTTCCACCTGAAACAAATTCACAAGACTGAAAACCGTGATCCATCCGTCCGGCAGCTGTGTACGCCATCTGAAGAGACCCACTGTTGCCAAAATGGAGCAGTTTTTTACCCACTGAAATAGAGGTTTGAACTTCTGGTGTGAAGAAGCTAATAATGTTCAACTTATTTTTGTATTTGAGCTGCTTACCGTAGAGTAGGGCGCAATCTGGGAAATGATGGAAACCGTACGTTTTGTGGGTGACTAAGAAATTCAAGACCCAAATTGCTCGGTTTTTGATGGCTTTGAAAAAAAAACGTGGTTAAAACCCCCGGCATCCATTTCACTGGAACATTAACTACTTACTCAGAAGGATAATTGCCCACTTTGCACTAAATACATACGATTTTTCCTTCCAAGGTCCAAGTAGCAAACAAGAGCATCGGGCATGATGAGCCATTAAATTTTCCAGATAAGGCGATGACGCGGCTCAATAGTTTTGGTTCGCAGTACGAAATCGCTGATGCTTATGGCTACCTCCTGACTAATTCTTACGTCAAACCCTCCATCCGTTCCGTTCTCATCCTACACACCAGGCTAAAATTGAGCTGGCCAAATGAATATTCAGGCTATTATTTGCTCCTTTATAACAGCATTTGGCGCTGTAATGATCTGCATGACAACGAAAACGTAAGTTCTGCTCTCCAGGTCTATCAAGAGACCACGAAAACTTTCTTCTACAGTTCACACTTTTTTTATATACCATTCTCAACGGACTATTTCTAGTGTTGATGACGATGGCGAATTCGAAGGGAAATCGAGAACTGTCATACTTTCTGTTGGAATTGCTTTAACGGCCATAGGAGGGCTTGGCTACATTTTCACTATCTATGAAGTGGTGAGTAACTTTACCTAGTGATTTTAAACGTCGTTCTTTTTCTCTAAAGAAAGACATGTCTGTGAATATGGACTTTGTGAATATGGACTTCTAGGATCTGACGCTTTCCAACTTTTGTCAAGAAATTCGTCTCCACTTTCAGAGGTGTTAAGCGCACTTGATTTGCACCCGAGATGGAGCGGGGGGGGGGGGGTGGCTGCGCGCCTCATTTGAGCGTGGCGACGTCTGCTTTTACTGGGAGGTGGGGGTTCGTGTTTCCTCCCAGTTCGTCGAGGAAAAAGAGCAATAAAACAACAGAACATGCTAAGAGTTCTGCCCTAACACTTCGAAAGAGTGGTAAAAGTAATTTGTTCAGATAAAGAGAGGCCACGAAAAGCTCACAAAGGGACACAAAAGGAAACTCGAAGAACAAGTGCACAGAAAAAGGACGGCGACTACAGCCAAGGTTAGCTTATAAAGATAATTATAAGAAATTTTTGCTACGTCATTTCGATTTCATTGCCGGAAAATTCAATGTTGCTCTTTGTACATAGTCCGTTCGAAATCCTTGCCGATTTTCGAGATGACTTAGGAAAAAAAAATTTATGAGAATGAAAAGTGAAAAATACGAGTCCGTTTAGTAGATAATACTCTCCCTTGCTTGGTTAGGGTCCCTTTCCTGAGGGCACCCATCAATCCTCTTTTCTTCCCTCCCACTAGATAGTTCCGGGCTTAGTTCTAAAAATCGTCCGCGTAGGAATACTAAAGGCATAAAGCACGATAATTCGGTACTTGGTCTGAAATGGTGGCAGGGGTGCCGTGTGCATAGAAAACATCAAAAAATCGAAAAGGAACGTTCCAAAACCTGCGAAGAAGCCTTCGTTCTGCACGACTCAGAGGCAATTTCTGACGAGTTTCTCGTTGGCATCATGCCTATAACTGCTACGGTAGATACGGCTGCATGTACGTACTACTATACCGCAGCCGCTTGATATCAATCTATTCGCTTCATATTGTGATTTGCAAATTAAGCTATAGGGCGCGGTGGCGTCTGGGTTCGTATGTTGCAGCTTGATGAGGCGCTCTAAGGATTCCTTTCTTGGAAGATTCGTTGCACAGGGGTGCCAAATTCTGACCTGCCATGCTTATCAGTCCTACACGTCTTGGAGATTTATCGTGCCACTTGCCTCTAAGGCTGAGCTGTTTTTTAGATGGGTAACCTGTGGTTAGGTGGGAATTCGTGATACAGGTCTTTCGGAGCTTTTTTTTCTCTACAGATCACTGTGAACAAGGCAACTAGTCCAATTGCCGCTGATCCGTTTGAACTATGTTATGCCTATCCCTGTAGTCGTCCGCAGTTAGAGGCACAGTTAAAGACCTTCTAGTTTCGCCTCACCCCCACCCCCCAATTCTTCTCGTCAAGTTGCGTGAACTTTTGACTGACGGTGTTAGGCCAGCGAAGCATTATTCGAGTTGATTTCTATGCAGCTATTCAAACAAATCTGCAATTCGGAAGGGCTAGTCGCCACTTTAATCGTAGCTTACCATTAGTTCTCAATACAGAATAAGGGATAAGAGGTGGTTTGAGTACCCATCATGCCCATAACATTTTCATAACTCACGTCTCAGACGTTTTTGCACCAATCGAATATGACTTTTGTGTTCGAAGTGTTGAACTGCCACCAGGGCCAGGTCTTGGCCAAATTCACCTCGGAAGTTTCGATGGAAATCTGACAGTATTTATTAGGTCATCCCATTCAAACTGGCCGCTGGTTTTTTTGAATAAAACAAAGAGGAGAATAGATAGAAAAGTGATATTTTAGCTTTAGGATGAGTAAATCCCTCCTTCACCAATGACCCGCTCCCAGTGCCCCGAGGGCCTTTGGACCTCTGGTACCTTCGATTTTTCAACAAGTGTGGGTAAATTGCTGTTGTTGCCAATTTCGGCAAATGACAAAACATTGTAGCGTCTGCCGTCGGAGAGTACTCTCAACTGAATAGAACAGTTGTAATCGCTCTTGGTTTGTCCCAGCACTGATCTACAATACAGTTACTCGGGGTCTGGTACTATGACGAGCAACGGTGGCCTTCTTGTAGTTGTGTGGTAGCATCCATTTGTCGATCTGAATGCCGAGGAACAGGCAATATGCACCGACAGTGACGGATTTGTCCTCTGTATAGAGCCGCTTGAAAGCCACAGTGTGGGAATCCTTTGCTATGATGATCATCCACTTGCGCCCACGTAACTCTTCATGGTAGAACTCGGGCGGCTTCTCATCTGCATTCATACAAAATTGACGATTGTGAGTTTCGGCTCGAGGTCCGAGACCACCCATATTTCATCTAGGGCCGGGGTGCGTTTTCACAGTTGTGAGTGACATCTCATGCTGAGAACATTACTGCTAGAGGTATAGAATCGGTACTGCGTTCGTGCTTCTATAAGAAAACCCATGCGCCACCCTCTTGACCATCCTCCGTTTATCGGACATAACTCGGGCAGCAGTTGCAGCTGGGATGTCAGACTCGCGGGGAAGCTCGACAAGGGGTCAGGCTCTGTGATCAGATATTCAGTGCCTGACTTCATCCACCCGTTTTTCTTGTGCAGGATGAATATTATGGGACCACCCACGACAACAAATTTTTTCCTTTCTTCCTTGTACGGGCTCCTGAACCAAATCTTCCACCGTGTATTTCGAGAACACCCTTACACAAGCAATTATGGTCGGCGCAGGGTCGACAGCCAACATTTCCTCTATGACGTCTGGTTTGAAAAACCGGCGCACGATTTTCTACACACTCGGGTTCTTTGGGTTCAAATTGTCTCGAGAACTTCTTCTGGGGCTAGGTTCGCCAAATTTCACAGATACACAGCTTAAGGTACTAGCTTAGTAGCCCGCTGCTCTATCCCCTTTGCTTTTCTGCCATTCCTCTATATGTAGCGGCCAGTTTGAATGGGATGACCTAATACAAAGACTGAGCCTAAAGGGTAAATCGGGTCTACTAATTATTGAAAACTATTCAGGATGCACGCAAGCAAACGATTCGGATGGCAGACCAGTTAGCGTCCGGCGAACAAACGGAACACTACCGACGACTGGAATGGATTTAGCGCTCGAGCAGTACTTGAAGAGCACCACACTAAAAATGTGATAGAATCACTATTTATTGATTACCACACCTTCAGGAATCATAAATCAGTCGTTTTCAGTCGTCATATGTATGTACGCAGTCATGACTCCTGCCAGCGGTACTGGTGGGTGACGGGGCGTGGATTGGAGCGCTGTCAATACGGCCTTATCCATCAATGATGGCATCCTGAGGGCGCATCAACTGGTGAGAAAGGCTGCCCCTGCTGAGCTCCAATCCATGACACGCCCGCTTGACACGCCCTATAGTTTGCAAGGATAACAATTATGTTGCGGTCACTTCGCCAAAAGAGGTGGGGGGAGACTCATATAAATCTTTTTCCGGCGGTTATGCTATACTACAGCGATACGACACGAAGTGACACCAGTTTTGATATCAAGATACATTTGATAACGAGATGAGTGACAAGAAGTCTGATTGATATGAGCTTCAGTGTTGCGCTTTTTTTTCAGATTTTTGGCCATGGACGGCATTCCGTTTTTTTGTGAGACTAGAAAAATGAGGACTTGCCCATGCTTAGCGGGTTGTGGTCGGGGTGGGTGGATGGGTGCACCTAATGCCTTGAAGAAGAATGGTTTTCTGAGCGGTAGTTCACCTATTTTTGAGTTGTCCTTCGTACACTTTCCCTGCCTCCCCTCTACCACCCCTTCACTGTGTTGTTCTGCTTATATCCAGATTCCTTCATGAGATTCCGAAAGTCACTTGCAAATAACAAATGTACTGTCTCTGTGTGGGCTGTCCTTGTGCAACGACAGACGTAGAATAGGATCGATGTCCGCTGAACAGTTCGACGGGTGTCCAACTGGTCATGGATTTTCTACAGTCGTTCGGCTGCTAGGGCGTGTCTGGGGCTAGGTTTGACGCCCGGGTCATCCAGTCTTTCACCAAGTGTTTTCGCTTGCCCGCATCCACAACTGGTGAAGAACGAGTTGGCGCCGTACCAACCTTCTCCCTGATACAACCTAGCGTCTGAAGCAAAGACGAGTGTAAATCATTGCGGACTACTTTGGCATAATAAGTCAAATACATTTCACTATTAATAGCCCCGTGCTCCATGACACAGAAAATTGGCTAGTATCGTATCCGTGTGTATCATTGCTCAGAATTCTCATGAGTGTACGAAGTAATGCCCCTCTCGAGGCAAACAGGGCCATATATTGTGTTCGATAATATTGCAGACGTGATGATGTCAAATGGAGCTATAATCTTGATGGGTTCACTTTTACCTCTCACCTTTGCTGCTTTACGCAAGAACCACTTTTTGGGAAACGAACCCGGAAAGCGGAAGCAGGATTGTTCAACCCTGGGGTACAAGGTCAAGAATTTTATTTCGAGGTGTTTTGGGTTGAAGGTCGCCATTCACCTGGGGCACAGAGAACCTACGGGACGATTGCAGCCACGGCACATCGTACATTGTACGGACCCCTCCTTCCGGACCGAACACAACCCCCACTAGGGACATCTCTCCTCGTCTGCTGACAGTTGTGTCTGATCGCCGGAAGGGGGGTTCTTACTCTGCCAAGTTCTCCCCAGCAACAGGAATTACTTTGACTGTGGCAGGTTACATGCACGAATGCAAATGTTAATGCTCCCTTGAGCATCCCAGCGATCACCTGCAGTACAGCTGATACGCAGATATGAAGGTATTCGGCAGGCTGCTATAGTAAAGTAAGCGGAGTTTGTTGTGATCCGTCCGCTAGTGGACATATGTTGACCTCTGCGAGGGTTTACACTAATCGCCACTTCATCTCAGTTCTTCTCTCGGATGCGATCAATTCATCACATCTGATCGTCCAAACCATACTGCATCGCTTACCTGAATTCAGAAGTTCCCTTGTTTCTCTTCGCAATCGAGTACTGTACTTACCAGTTAACAATGCTGCTT
>MU931658.1:0-13608 GCA_036418165.1 Cooperia oncophora | reverse complement strand
GCCACGCCCACCGGGTATCTAAGTCACGTTGCCCTTGGGTCTTCGAGCAGGCTCGTCATCGAGCACTCTTGGAACCGGAAAAAACTTTCAGAAGTGCGTCCTTTTGGAGAGCGATGTCTTCCTCGCGTGTTGGCATCTGCATCATTTTCTGATTATTAGAATCAAATTGCCAGTCAGGACTAGTCGGTTATAGATAGGAGTGGTCAGAAGGGGACGAGTCCACAGTTTGGCTGTTATTGCCGGAGCAATAACGGCCAAACAGTGAACACGTAACTTTTTAAAAAGGTCTCAGATTATGATGAGAATTTGTCTCCGAAGGGAGTGTGACACCTCGACACGAATGTCACACCTTTTCAGTGTGAAAAAGCTTATGAAGTTTATTGCGAACCGAGGCACCTGGCCTTCAATCCACAAAGCAACCAGGTTCTTGAAAAAGTGTTCGTCTAGCAAAATTCCAAGAAAGCTCGAAGCAAATCAACGAACTCATCAGCCCTATTGTAGGAGTCCGAAAAATATCAAGACACGAAGGTATGAGCTCCACACACAGGCTGGCTTCTAACGAACCTTCTCCCGAATTCGGGCTAGCAAATTCTGCTTCTAGCTCTTCGGGAGATCCCATCGAGAGTAGCATACACCGTCTATGGCAAATATCCCTACTTTCCCTCGAAGACGATAGCATCGGCCCCAGAGAAACCGCAACTGTTGCTTAATGGGTGCGTATGCAACACGGCCCTGCAAAAACGCGGCAGAAAAGCTGATTCTGTCCAAAGATTAAGTCTCATTGCTAGGAAATCCTTGAGTCCACCACCCAGCCCCACACCAACTCATAAACATATCCAATTTTTCGAAGCCTGGACAAAATTCAGAATTGACTGGAAGTATGCTTTCAGTAGTTTGAGCCGTTGAAGCGGAAATGGCAGTCATTATACAAGGAATGTTTCTGTGATGTGACTTTGACTTGCTCAGTCTTCAGTAGGGTAGTACTGATCACCGCTGTAAAATATCTGATGGTGTAGTTGGAGATGTTACGTAATACACAAAAGGGTTTAGCTGGTAATTGCAACATCGCAGCGCATTACCACGTTAATCCCACGATGTTTTTATTCGCCAGAGGGCGCAAATAAGGTACTCTTAGTATATTCAGAAGGAGGTGCCTGGTCATAAATCGTTTTAAAGGAAACGATTTCATGTTCTCCTGCCTTCCCCGTCCTTTAAGTGGGTATTGAAGAAATGAGGATGACGAGCTGACGGTAGGAGTCACAAATTTGCTGAAAATTTGTTTACAGGCTATAGATATCGTGTTCCGGAACATGAAATCATATGTGTATAGATCTTGAACATCTAGAGTTGTTCTTACTTCGGGGCAGTGTTCCACCGGCGAGGGCGAGCTGGCGTTTGTAGGTCGGTATCTACACTTTCCTAACCGCTGGCGCTGGCACTCGCTCGAAACGCTTGTGGACCTGCTGCAAAAAAATGAATGCTTTTTTGATTCCAGCGCATGTAGCGTGGACTTGCAGCTGCTTCGTGCCGACCAGTGGGTTAGCGCGAGCGTCTTAGGGAGACCCGACGAGAAAAAGCCACCTTTCTGGGTGCCTGTGTCAGTGATCCTTCTCATTGCTAAATCAAGGGATCTCTATTGCATAGGAAGGAGAACGCTTTGACACGACCCACAGCCAGCTTTGTTGAGTTCACTCGAGAAACAACATCACCCAAACTAAAGATCACAGAAGACATCAAGAGCTGTTACAAAGATAGCTCACAAGATGAGAGACCGCCGCGGGACGATGAGTCTGTTCCAACGCAGCTGAAACAATATACAGAAAGTACTGAAGAAATCTGAGTGTCTTCTTCAATTTGATATACGAGATTTAAATGGAATAAAACTAATGTAAATCTCTTCAAGATTCCGCAACGCAAAGATTGCGGCTGTGCGTGTTACTTAGTACCGGTTGGGTGAGCCAAAATATGGCGAGGGCTTGCAAGTGACGGAATATAATTAGGCTCAGCGCCTTCTTCCTGAGCTTGGAGACGATAGTTTCCTTCTTATTAAAGCTGTGGTGTTTCTACTGCTTGAACTAAGAAGTTCCGAGAGGAAGAATTAACTTAGATTGGAATTTATGCTTTTTGCAAAGGTATACATTAGGCAGAGGCGAAAAAGTGGTTATCAGGTCTTACGTATGATCATGAAATCAACATTAAGCCCACCTTGAAGACAATAGGAACGTTTACCTTGTAAACGGTGCTCCCTCTAATATCTATTGACAAGCACAAATTTAGGGAAAACACCGGTCTTTTCGACGCTTGCCCCTTGTGGCCACGCCACCCGACGGGTATTACTATAGCACGTTGCAAAGATACAGATGTTGAAGATCAAAAAACTATTGGTTCACGAGGACAGATGCAATTCATCCGTTGCCTTAAATTCATATACCCATGACGACAATTAGAATACCCCACGGTGTCGGGGAATCATTTGGTCAAGCAACCTGGAAAAACAATACCTTGATTCAATGCGTAGCTCTAGAGTGTGAACAGAAAAGCTTCACGGTTTTTACGACAAATGATGGGGAGAGCCGTCCGAAAGTGGTACAAAGTCAGAAGAAGTATGAAATGATTCCTTGATGGTGATTATGACAAAGAACCCCCGTTAAGACACAACACGGAGTACCTCAGTTCCGCCCCATGGGCGAATAAAAGCAGGCGTGGAGTTACGGTGATCGCCTATTGTACGCAAGTACACGGCTACGGGGTTTTAAGCGTTTCAACAGGATTTTCTTCTTCAGGCAATTTTTCCGCATTGACGGTCGACCGTCGGCCTCTGAACACGACTACGAGGCGAAAAGTTGGGCCACATTGAATAAAATATTCAGCCTAACAGTCTTGCAAGCTATATAGCCAGTGAAAGATTGATCCTACAGTTTTCTAAATATAGTTAGCTGTAAATAGTAACTATGACAAATACTACGTCCGCGTGATTGTCTTGAAAACAAGTGAAACAGTCTAGTATCCGATGCGTTCCTCTCGCTTTGCACCTCCTTATCAATGGCATAGTCAGCGAGTGAGTGGCGTGGTTTTTCATCGCAGACCACATCGTTCGATTATTTTTCCCCACGCGATTTTATTTCTCTCAGTTATCTGATTACGAAGCGACCTTTTGCCTATTTATTTCGCCGCTATGTTTAAATTGTTTTCCTACTCCGCCTTTGTGCACAGTCCACTTTCGTTCTTCCATGCTTTGTGGTTCGCAAATTGTTCCCTTCTTCAGATTAGCAGTTCGTAAACTCGTCTGCGCTTCGAAGAGATACCTGAAGTTTCATCTTCTTTACTTTTGGCCCTTTTCTAGACCTAAGAACTGCTTCATTCAATAACTTTACAAGTAACACTTACTAAGTAAGCACCACTTTCAAAATTTTCTTATCTCCCATACACCTTTCAGGTATGAAAGTTGACGTCGATCACATATTCACTGAATGGGAATTAGGGGAGGAAACAAGAACCTCTAACTTGGATCGTGCTATGTTACGTACATCGCTCAAGTTAGTGCTTCTTCTTTCATAGCTGAAGGAACGGCCTAAAAAGATTAATGAAAATGATCAGATCTTATCTGTTATGGTCTTTCCTTCTGTGATACTTCGCGCGCTGCGAATCCCCTTGAGGGATCCAATTGGTCTTCATGCCGAAGCGCGACTACTTTTATCAGAATTGAACCACCGCATTTTGCTTAGTTCACACACCTCCTTCAACTTTTAGGCTCAAGCAAAAGCCACATAGTTAGGTTCTGTTGTGCACAAATTCTTCCACTCGTTCCGCATCGACGTCTATTTTGCGAGGCGTTCACGTAGGGCCGTGACGTCTTCACTAATTCTAGTATGACTCACCATGTGTGTCATGCGGCCACACGCGACAGATTTCAGCAACATCTTTTTTGTAGTTAATAGTTTTATTCTTGAACTTCGCATGTGGAGCTTATTTGACGCTATGATCACAAAAATTGCATTCACTTTGACGCTGTTGCCATCTGGCGCCAGTTGCTGCCAATGTTGAGCCATTACTTTTTCTATCGATGCAGTGGTAAATTTGAAATGAGAGTCATCGGCAATGTTGCATTCATTCGCCCACCTTTTACCTTATCTTTGACCGTAAACGTAACCAAATCAGCCTGATTCGTGAGCTCACATCGATTTTGGTGAGAAAGGCCTTGCGACGGACTGGCGCCCACTGGCGCCAAGTGACACCGGCGCAAAAATGTGTTCGAAAATGATGAACAAATGTCTTTCGACGTGTTTGTGAATTCGCTACAGTTTAGAACAGTGCTTAACAAATAAATTATTGGAGCTTATAATGACCCAGCCATATTTAAGAACCAGTACACCTACAGGAATGTACGCAACGAAAAATACTTGGTAATAATCAAACTCTGAGAAATTTCAGCTTGTGAAGGTAGTGAAACACACTGTGTGTCACATTACAGGATGTGTCAAATACTCTCTGCAAAAAAATTTGTGCCTTCTGCAGCGTCAATTGCATTTCGCAACCGAAATCAGATCTTAGTGCTCTTCTGCTTATACAACTGCTTGCGCAAAGTCGAGCGGAAATGATGTCGTATTCAGTGGCATGGATTATCCCGCCTGCAGTTCTGGTCTGGGTGTCCAATTTTGTCGCGACTCACCCTTGTCAACCCAACCTTCCATCGCTTCTGTGACGGTAAATTGGTACCAGGCTGGACTGGAAAGAGAGAAACACTGAGAGCGCGTTCAGACTTCGCGATCGCGCGATCCGATCGCGCTACTGGGATGGGTGAAATTCACACCGGGGGGGGTCATGTTTGTTCATGTTTATTGTTCCTGTTCTCTTTTAAATAAACACAATAAACATGAACAATAAACATGAACAAACATGACCCCCCGGTGTGAATTTCACCCATCCCAGTAGCGCGATCCGATCGCACGATCGCGAACTCTGAACGCGCTGTGACTGATGCGATGGCATTTTATAGGCCCCATATATCCCGCCGTGAAGCCACGTCCCCGGATGGAAGTCGAATGCGAGAGACTTCAAAAAAGGATCGATTGTATTTGGAAAACTACGTTAATTCGCTTTGTAATACAGTGTGATGCGAACCAGCGGTTTGTCTCGGAGTGATGGGTTATCCAGTTATCTGCTGCTGGATTCTGCAGGACCGATCTGTGGACCTTGTCCTTGTCGAGTCGCATGGCACAGCGATGCTTCCCATTGTTGCCCTTTCGCTCGCTCGTTCATACTTCACTTCGATATATTCGTTACTCCTCACTTGTCTTTGTTTATCCGAATTTCATCCATCTTTATCGCCTTCACAGCTGAAATTCACATGAGCTCCATTTTCGTATATGAGCAAAAGAAGTACTGAGAAGTATTTATACAGTTGTTCAAACATGAAGCAGTGCTAAATGGGATGGATTTACAGATAGCACTTGTATTTTACTTTGCTTAATGCACTTTATAAGATGTCTATTCAACATTCAAGCGGTACGTTGGATAAGCGCGTGGAGCTATCATACGTTGCATGTTTTGTTTGACATTCCTGCTCTTTCCTCTCTCGGTGTTCTCTAAGCATTCCTCTCGTTATCTCCAGTGATCTTGAATTTAGCGCTGAATTATTTTGTTATTTTTCATTATTGTCGGTTCAGCTTTAACACCAAGGAACTACGATTTGAAAACTCTTGTAAAGCCCCACTCTTGCCCTTTCGAATGTGAAGAGTTCGTAGTTCGGCAGAATCAGCGATTTGGGTGTATGTCTCAAGAATGCCTTTTGGGAAAAAAAGGCGGCCAGTAGTGGTTCCTAACTAACTCTTGGTCGCGGACAAGGTTCTGCATAGGGATGTAAGAAACGGCGGTATCGAAAGAGTACACCCATCCTCAAAGCTTTCTCGTCCGGAACGGCCCCATCGCTCATCTTCTCTGCCATCTTAGCAACTTCCGGCGCTGTTTATCGACGGGGGAGGGGGGGCATTTTGTACTATCACTGCTTCCCTTGTTCCGGTTTGCAAATCTCACTTTGGTAAAACTTGTGAACTCTTGTAAAGCTGGAGCAGGATCGTCTAGCCACCATCCCAAAACGTGTCAACTCGAGAAAACGCTACCTAGATGGGTCGACACATCTATGGAAAGCAAAATGCCCCCCCCCCCCTCGATAAACTGCGCCGCAACTTCCTTCCACTTCTCCAAAAATTTTTCCGGCTTCCCTCAGAATTCTGCCGTTGGGCGGAAAGGGGGCGAGAGGGAGGCGTTGGCGCACAAGAAACATAAAGAAACGAAAAGTCGCGGAAAGTCAATCACCAAAATGCTAGATACGACTCTCAGAACGGAACTTGTCGTTAGACAGGACTCCTCCAACGAGAAAGTACGGTCCCTCGCCCTGATGGGATTCTCCAACGATACTGTATGCTGGTCACGGATTTTCACGAATCGCTTATTCTTCCGATTCCACGGATCTCCACCTTCGCTAGGCAATAGCGCGACATCAGCGACCATGAAAGAGGTCTTTTTGGCGCACAGGCGTAGTTTTCTGTATCTGTGCTTTTTATTTTTCGTGTTGGTGTTCATCAGGCTACAAGGGAAGGTGCAGCTGTAGTTGAGGGACCACGCAATGGCGAGGCCAAGTGATTTGTTCTGTTACCATAGTTCAGCTTTAAAAGTTCTGCGATCTAGGATCTTCTGAGACAACTGAGCGGAATGAGCAGAGACTGTCGCCCCGACCTCGCCTCAGCGTACTTTGCCGCTCCCCCCTTTACTACAGCAGCGCCAAAGCGAAATCTTCTATGACGTCATTTCATGTATTTCAGAATGTCAGTATTAGAACAGTTGAAAAAAGTGACCATAGTCGTGGCCGATTCTGGAGATTTCAACTGTCAGTGATGTTTTGCTTATCTTTTATTTGACTGGTAGTTTTTGATTCTTTCTGCTTTCATCATTTCTTCCTTTTCAGCAGTGAAAGAGTTCAAGCCTACAGATGCGACCACGAATCCTTCTCTTATTCTTGGAGCTTCAAAAATGGCGAAGTATGCTCCTTTGATGGAGGAGGCAGTAGCTTATGCCAAGGAGCATGCAGCAGGCAAAACACCTGAGCAGGTGCATCGCTAATTCCACTTGTGTTTACTCATGTCGAGGCTATCGTTGTTTAGGTGCTAGAGTTGGCGATGGATAGGCTGTTTGTAGTTTTTGGAAAGGAAATTCTGAAGATCATTCCTGGTCGTGTATCAACAGAAGTTGATGCTAAGTAGGTTTTTTGACCTATGTTTTCAGCAACTTTCTGACCTGTAGTTTTCCTGAATTCCTTTTTTATATTTCTGCTTTCACTTTTGGCGGTTTCGGCTTCGATGGGCATTTTGCATTTTACGCCAGTTCCTTTTGCTAGTTCATGTTAATTAAAAGGTTACACTTTGGTCAGACCTGTGACTCCTCTGAAACTGCGAACTGTATAAGTGAGCCACTTTCAGTACAGTAAATTACTAATCTTGATAGGTGGACTCAATTGGTTTCGTTATGTACCATCTGGTGGCCCCCACAAAGCCGAACTGCCTTGCCATTTTTTCCTGATCTGTTAAAAGAATTTGAATCCGAACGCTTTTGAATGACGCCACCTTTATATCTTTGGCCCTGAAAGCTTTCCATGTGTTTGTACCGGCACTCATTATTTGCTACTTGTTTAGGTTATCCTTCGATACAAAGGGATCCGTTGACAAGGCGTTGTCCTTAATCGAACAGTATGAAAAGCTTGGCATTTCAAAGGAACGAGTTCTGATCAAGCTGGCATCTACATGGGAAGGGATACAAGCCGCCAAGTATGTTTTTCATACTAAGTTTGTTTTGTTCTGCCAAAATACCTGAAAAAAAGTTCTCACGCCCTTGCGTAAGATGTGGACAAATTAAAATGGATTCTGTACTGCATGTACCTGGTGCAGTTGTGGTACCTAACAGGAGCAGACCTTCAAGTAGACAGGTGCAGATATTTTCTTGGTCTGGGCTAGAAGTAGCTTCCTTCAAATTGTCCCCCCTCCCCCCTTATACCCTATGAAATTTCGCTTTTTCATTGTTTTATGGACCTCAAGAGGTTTCATGGAGGGTTTCCTTTGCTCAAAATACGGCTGTGGAGCGTATTTGGCAGTCGCGGCATTAAGCGCACTGGCAGGGTGTTCCATAGCCAGCTGTCTGACAGACACAGGCACAACAGAGCTAGTCGGCCTGGGAGATTCAAATGCCGAAAGAGTCGAGAGAGTCGTGGTAAGTCCTCTACGCTGAGTGGATTGGTTCCTGGTGTGAATATAGCTTACATCAACCCGCATGCAACGGCTGTTTCGCGGAATCCGCCGCGACTGGCGAGTAACACCCCTTATTCGCAAGGTACTGCGCACTTGATGGGATGAGCTTGAGAAGTAGTGCTTGTTCACAACTACTAAACAAACATCTGAAATTGAGTCAAAGGTTGAAGCCTACAGCTGATGTTTCTGGATGTGAAAGGAAACCCGGTGCCTAATTGTATTCTTTCCAGCGGCAGTTCAGCAAATTTTGAGGTTTAGTTTTTCTCGTTTTTGGACGCGTAGGAAGCGAACTTGAAAAAAAGCCTGTGAAATTGCATCAAGACTTATTATTCGAAGTGAGTGAGAACTTCAATGGTAGACTTAGCTAATACATGCCCCTATATTCCAGGCTCTTAAGGAGTTGTAGCGGCATGTGGCACGCTTACCATACGCGCGTTCCGAAGGTCGAATAGTAATAATTCTATCCTCCGAGAACCGCGAAGCGCGGTACCGGATTTGTCTGGAAGGATGAAAGCGCTGACTTGTACATTTCCCTCAATTCATTGTATGGGCAGCACCGCTTGAGTGAGCCACTGCGATTCTGAAGTACAGTGCGTGCTGCATCCAAAAAATGGACTGATCTACGTCTGATACTTTATTCTTTTCCAAACCCTTTGTCTAGTTAGGCATTTTTACGTCCGCTTGTATTTCAGGATATTGGAGTCGCAACATGGTGTTCATTGTAATATGACTTTGCTTTTTAATTTCGAGCAAGCAATTGCATGCGCTGAAGCAAATGTAACGCTTATTTCTCCATTTGTTGGAAGGATTATGGATTGGTATGTTAAACATACTGACGTAAAGAAGTACACTCGTCATGATGACCCAGGAGTTAAGGTAGGTAATTCACCATGGTTCTGGTTTTCTTTAGTATAAGGAGTTCAAAAGTTGCTGATAACCCTTGGGGGGAGAGGCAAGGGAAGGGGGGGGGCACGTCTGCCGACTTTTGAGCAATTATTCGGTAAGTAAACTTTGTTAAATTGTTAATTGTACGCATGTGAATAGCGAGCAATCGTGTCACACCCTGCACACACTGCAAGTCTTGCACTTTGCTGTCAAGTCATGTGTAAGCTCTTGTCGAGCTTGGCGAAATGGCACTAGCGTTATTGGAAAATCGTCTCTCTATTTTTTTTCCGAATCTTCGGCCACTCTTTGACAAGATTGACAGAAGTTTGCAGGGTGCTTGACAGGTGATCAAAAGGCTGACAGGGTGTTATTAACAAGTTTGGGCACTATTGAACTATTCCTACCCCAAAAAATTCAAAAAAAGTTTTTTTCGCCGAAACGTTGCCTATAGGTGTAGTTCGATGCGCTGATCACGAATATTACACATGTTTTGACGCCGCTACCGCGTCATTTTGCGTCATCGGTGCCTGTCGGATTACGTAATCCAGCCGCCACCTCAAATACCACCAGATTACACAGTTTTCACCGTTTAACGTGAAAGCGGTGCGTTGCCGCCAACTTTGGCGCATGGCGCACCAAATGGCGCTAGCGCCGGAAACAAATGTCGGATTATTGATCAGGACCTCATTAAATCCCCCCCCCCTATGCAAGTTTTCGGTCGGCTTTGATATGACAAAAGGCTCTGCCCGCCAGACCTTGGCCAACAATTGGCACCAGCGCCTCGAAACGCAATTTCTTCACCACAATCGATATCACTCACATCTATAGGCGACGTTTGACGCAGAAAAAATTTAAGTTCTCTCGAGGTAGGAGTAGTTCAATAGTGCCCAATTTTGTCTATTCACAATCTACAGTTTACAGAATTTGATACGTTTACGAGCGCTTATAGCTGTGCCCTCCCCTCCCGCCCAGCTTTACTAATACCCCGTTCAGAAAGGACTTTTCTCCCTTGACCTTTTTTTTCTAGAGTGTAACACGTATCTACAACTATTACAAGAAGCACGGGTACAAAACGCAAGTTATGGCCGCATCATTCAGAAATACAGAAGAAATCAAGGGCTTAATGGGTTGTGATCTGCTCACTATTAGGTTTGACCTTGAACTTGGTTCTCAAAAGTTACGGCCAATATTGTCAAATCTCAATCATTTAGCCCTGGACTGTTGCAACAGCTTGCACAAGATGATGAAGTCGTTTCAGTGGCACTGAAGAGTTCTGATGGTAAGAAAGCTTGTGCTGTTTTTTTTATTCAACTGAGCAGATTTCCTGAGAAAGCGATGGAGATGACAATCATCAGAGGCGACCGCGGTTGTTTTACGTTGTTCAATAGACGCTCTTTGCAATGGGATGGCATTTGAGGCCATTGTAATCGAATGGTGAAAAGGATCGTGGATGAATAACTGATGATTGGCAGGAATAGCTTGATGAGCAGATTGCAGAGATATCGCATAGATCAGACGGTCGCGACGGCTTGCACATTGCAAACTGTGTAGAAATATATATTCGAACGGTATATTCCGGCTAAGATTACAAGCCATATCCTATACATGGAGTGGGTGTGGCTGCCTACTTCATTCGACCGTACCGCAGATGTGCATCGGTGGGGATTGCCATTTCGTAACAGTTGTAACGATATGTAGGTCTAGCAGAAAACAAAATGACAGCTGTATCGAATGGAAACATCCTACGGATAGTTTCATCTATGCCATGTTCATAGGCAAACACGCGCGCCCATCTTCAAGGGAGCAGACCTCGCATTCGTGCAGCGGATAAGTCCGCTGCTGCAGTAGCGTGCCATCTCTTCGCTCGAAGTGCGCGGAAACAGGCTGGGCAGTGCTACCAAACTGCTGCTGTCTTCCGACTCCATCGGTACTGCCGCACACAGTCACCGCCCACCCGTAGTCAAACGCGTTACCTGTCTGCTTGTTCACTACCGTTTACTGCGTGTCTGCTGCGAGATTTCGGTGTCGCTGCAATTTCTGCACCACGAGGATAGCGCGGGCGGACCCGACAGACGACACTGGGATGACTAGCCTCCAGCCCTCCTCCCGTACACTTTTGAGCGGAGAAAGTGGCACGCAACAGCAGCTGCGGACCCATTCGCTTCATACATGGAAGGGGCCGTCCCTGTAGGTGAGACTGCTGCTTGCCTTCAAATGAGGTACGCAGCCACGCTTCCCGCGCTCCAGGGATGTGGACTGTATACAGTCTGATTTGCTCTTATGCAAATGGAAGCGGAGGGCGTGGCCGCGTGCTTCATTTGAAAATGGCGTTTGATGCGTTTTTCTGGGGAACATTTGAGGCGACTGTTCCTTCGTACGTTGGGTTCCCAGCTAGGGAAGGGCGGGGGGGGGGCGGCTTGCTTGCTGCAGTCGTCTTTTCTCGTTTTCCCCCAGTTTTTTTGTGTTATATTCTATCCTCACCCGCCCACTCACGGCAGCTTTTTTTAAGAGAACGTGGAATGCTTTCGGAAAAAATAAACAGGAAAGTGGAAGTAAGGAAAATGCATGATGATAGGCGAAACGGGTCGTACCATAGGGAACGTTCGAGTGGATCGCATTTTGGAAAATTTCTCCCCAACAGCAGTACGTGCCCTGCTGCTGTTCTGTTTTGTGATATACGGAGCCCGCCCTCCCTAGCCCCTGGATATGGAGGGAGCTGCAAAGTAATGAATCAGAAAAAAAAGAAACTTTGATAAGTAGGGTGCTTTTGCGTCAAGTTTCTGCTTCAGCGGCTGGAATGGACATCCCGCGTATCACAGTCGATGAGAAGACGTTCCGATGGGCCATGAACGAGGACGCGATGGCAACTGACAAACTTGCTGAGGGCATACGCAACTTTAACAAAGATGCACGAGCACTCGAACTCATCGTTAAGAAGATGCTTTAATTTTTATTGAATTTTTACTTCACTATTTTTTACTCAAAGTTCAGTTCACGCTGGTCAAGTGGGTGGGCCAAGCCTGCTGTCGTGACTTTTTTTCGACCAGATCAGCACCTTCGTCTTTACCGTCTTGCCCTGAGAGGAAGGTGAACACCAATGAG
Source organism: Cooperia oncophora (assembly GCA_036418165.1). Lineage (NCBI taxonomy): Eukaryota > Metazoa > Nematoda > Chromadorea > Rhabditida > Trichostrongylidae > Cooperia > Cooperia oncophora. The sequence continues at coordinate 1,324 of MU931658.1, read as the reverse complement.
AACTCCTGAGTAGTGGGCCTGACTCCGCCCACATGATTAGTGTGAACTGTGCCCTCTAATTAAGTAGGTGATAGTATAGTTTAAGAGTGCAGGAGAAAACTGCCTAATTGATTCTTTTTGTTTGATATCAAAACGTGTGCCGAGATATGATTTCTAATGTTGTGCTTATTAAGAGAGAGAAGGTTTAGGTAGTGCAGGTGATAAATCGTGATTCCTCGGGGTAAATACTGTGTTAGCTCTTAATCCATTTAAATGCCTGTGTTTTCGCCAAGATATAGAGATTGTAAGGCATGGATTTGATGTACTTGGCTTGCTCAGTGTAATCACTTACATTGAAGCCCGTTTCAATAAATATTTTACATCATCAGCATCCTGGCTGCAGAAGAGCGAAGTTTCCCGTTTTGCCGTGTTGCACCCCCATCCCCAGCTTAGCTAGAAAAGGTCATTCTGGGAGTTAGAAACTCACCATCATAACACCAATGATCTCGAATATTTATTGGATGTGTGCATAATTTCTATAAAGCGTGCGGTGGCGGATGCAGTTGTGGTGGTAGTTTGAGCAGTTCGTCCAGCGTTATCGGTAGGAGTTCCTCCTCTTCACCATGTAACGTGGAGTTTCGGTCATCCTCGTCGATCGATTCACTTTCCTTATCCTCACTATTATCAGTCTGCTCTTCTACCTTTTTCTTTTCTTCTGGTGGTAAATTACATAGATCTGAATCACAGCAGCATATGGTGACATGTAGATCTGTGTGATTGCGGCATCCTTCCTGAAATTCAAACATCATTTAGTTGTTTTCGCTGCGAACGCTGGGGATTGCAGGGGGCTGGGTTTGGGGTGGCAAAACGCTCGAAACCGTGCGACACACTGACGCAAGGCATAAACGCACTTTAATACGTTCCTTTGCTATGCTTCGGCCTTGGCGGAGGGATGGATATGAACGAAGGGTGTGGACGAGCAGAAAAGGCCATGCTGCCGCGTTGTGATCCCACGCCCAGGGCACGCCATCGCTATGTGATCATTTCCTGAGAAATACGGCCTCCCTAATTCCATCCTCAAATAAACCCCCCCCCCCTCTCTCCATGCTATCACCACTTTCCTTCTCAACTTTCCTACCACTTCTTCCATTTTTTCCCAGAAAATTTCCAGTTTTTCAGCCAAGAATTTTCCGTCGAGCGGAGGGGGAGGGGGGGGTATATACCCAGTGTGAAACAGGAAAATTTCTCAGACTTTCCAGACTTCCCCTCAGAGTTTTTCGAAATTTCTCGGAACATTTCTTTCTCGGAAAATTTCGGATTCTTCCACAAAATTTTGCTGTCGAGT